>CAUHTR010002407.1:0-59089 GCA_959609185.1 Schmidtea polychroa
AAAATTCATTTATATAATATGAATACCAAAGAAATAAGTATAAATTTAGCGTGAGTTCTTTTGTTTTTAAATACTGTTAACATGTGTAATAAACATGTTTCCAGCGTGAAAAATTTAGAAGTATTAAAATCTTAGTGTTGAATTTTATACAGTACAATACTACCGTAGGTCAGTAGGCTGCAGATTCGAAAATTTCCACCAAAATAGTCAACTAGTTATTATTTGGGTCTCATAGACCTCCGATTTTCTCGAAAACATGTTGAGGGTACTAAAAAGATATGACATAGTTCTCCTCAGATATACCTTATTTTATTCTGCACCACCTTTCAAAAAATACTGCCGTCGGCCTTGGTGAACAGTATTTGGTTTTGAAAACAGTAGAAACGATATCAAATGGAAAAATTTGACATTACAATTTAATATTTTTCTCTTCTAAATTTAGATTTTTTCTTCATGTATTTCCGAAATAATTTTCTAATTAAATTGCTTTGCCATGCACTCAAACAGTCGGAGAATTTGCTCCGAGCTCCATAGTTTTAGAAGCCCTGGATTTTTATGAACAATTGACCATATCAAATAAAACAAAAAGTAATTTATATTGAAAAAATATTCATTTTGTTTTTCATAGATGCATGATATCTGATTTTTCACATCTTTTTATCTTTTTCTATAATATTGTTTATTTTATTTTAGATATATCTTTTAGATATCTAGAATACAATCATATTGTAGAGAACTAAAATTTTGTTTTAATTTTAGTAATTTAGTAAGCCAGCATTTCAGCCTTTTCCCGGCCTACACAAGCTATTGGCTGACCTTTTGATACGCATGGCAGAACACACAAAATACTTATTGGCAAAGGTTTAAAGGTCTAAATGTTCAATTTCATAATTTTCTTAGTATAATAATTCAATTTATACTAAGAAAACTTTTAAAGAGGTATTTTCATTATCTTTCATATGCTCTTAAATAAGGTTTAAGTTAAAATAATTCTTGTAATTATGCATACAAAATTATAATATACCCCCTAGTCCTGTTGTTTCTTCTGTTTTCAACTTTTGCACATTACGTGGGCGTTTTCTTTCTATTTTACAAAGTTTCTATAAAGTCCCCAATTGTCATTTGAGTATTATTATAAGTATTTGTCTAATGTGATCGAAATTTTGCAAGATTTTAAAAATGAAATGGATGTAAATCTTTTAGAATCTTTTGACTATCGATACTTGAGACAGTTTGGCATCAGCATCATATTATAAAGCATAATACCGACTCCGCGCTTGGTTACTTCTATTTGTTTAATTTGTGAAACGACACGTTGCAACATATACTGATGGTCAAGTTTGTTAAACTATAGCACGTTTTCTTTTTGATTAAACATCTCCACTTGGTTATTAACTATTTCATTTCTAATTCTTCTGAGTTCTATAATTATTTGCGGAGAATAAACATTCAAAATATTAATGCAGTAAATTATCGATAAGTGTCACTAGTGGTGAATCAATATTATATAATAAACCAGTGGTGGCCAACCCAAATCAATCGAAGGGCCAAATTTTCGGAAAAATACTATCACGGGCCACAATAAATTCATTTAAATAATTATAACTCATTTTTACGATTCAAGTAAACTTAGAATCAATTTTTTAAATTAAAAACATGCTTAATTCGAATATGAATTCTAAAAAAGACAATTATTGATTTGATGTTTAAAATTGTGTCCGGGCCACATCAAAACGCTTCGCGAGCCACCGGTTGGCCATGGCTGTAATAAACCAATAAAAATAAGGAATGTTTGTTATCGAATTTTAATTAATCAATTTCTTCATTTATTTTTGGAGGGGTTTATTCATCCAACTGATTACTAGTTATCGAGTATTTATTGCATTCGTAAATTTGATAATTTAATTTTTAACAGTTTGAAATTTAAAAAGGTCTATTAGGGACCTCAAAGGTTAAGTGATCCAAGTTTCTTTCGACCTCTGAATGGCACTAAGTTCAATTTGTTCTCTTGAAATTGTCAACTTAATAATTTTTGTGAGCCTTTGTATAGAATTCGTATTTCTTTAAAGGTTTTTGAGAAATTTAAAGGAGGTTTCCAAAGAAAAATTTAGCAACATAAAAATAAAAAAGTGAGATTATTTTACTCTACAAAAAAATCGTTGCTTTAATAAATTTAATATTTCATTATTTCATTAAGATTAAATAAAATATTGATTTATAGTCTTAAATGAAGATAATGGAAATCCATAATAACAATAATAGATGGATGGTGGAATGAATTTTAAATTTAAGTATCAACAACTTTTTCCTATTACATGGCACCGGCACACTCGTTATTTATTTTGGAAATGGAATCAACGGTGTTTTTGGACAAGCAATACATTTATTCCAGGAACCATGAGCCGATGCTATCCCGGGAAAATCCAGAGGTTCCAACCATACGATTACAAAAGTAAATTAGAAAAATAAAATAAAAGGGATGTAAAAATCAAAATCAATTGAAACTGTAAAATATTATGACATAAAATAACTAATCAATGCAGTCTTGCCCGACTATGAATTCTTACATTATCAGAATATTCCCTAATGTCCCTATCTCTCTAGTCACTCTTCTGTAGCTATTTTACCTTTCTAATTACAATCAAAAATTGAATTCTAGATCTAAAACTCATTTTGGTACTTTTGTATTCTTCTAAAAACAGCTTGTGGATTGCTTTTAGTATTTACAGGGTTATGCAAATCTATATAGTATATACCTTTTTAATTAAAAGTTTTGAAAAAATAACCCCACAATATGGTTTAGCAAAGCAGGGACAACACTCAACAAAGAACTTAGAGATCGTTTAATAAATTCTTCCAAAAAACAAAATACTACCATTAAGGATCTTGGTATTTCTTGACGAAACGGGCTTCAATCTGCACACAAGTAGGGCATACGGGTATTCTCCTATAAACACAAAAGCTTTTATCCAAGTTCCTGCTAACAGAAATGTGAATAGAAATTTAATGTGTGTGATTGGTATAAATGGTATAGTTGCCTATCAATATCGAACTGGTTCATATAACCAATCTCTATTTATCGAGTTTATACGTGAACATCTAATTCCCTACTTTCGATTTATATAATAAATTTATATAATAAATGATCCTTTGAAATATATTTATGGCGTTTTTAATATTTTATCTCTCAACCCTCATATTTATATATTTTTATTAAATGGGTATATAGATTTGCATAACCCTGTAATACCACTGAGCCATTTAACTGTTTTGGAATATACTTTCCGATCCCACTAACTCAAAAGTGACGTACCACTTTATAAAAAATGCCTTATTTAAAGCGTATTTGTTTTATAGAACTTAATTATTTTCGAAGTTCCTTTTTTTATAGGATACTGTTCAATTGAAATGCTGAGGCAGGATATTTTGAAAATCTTTCATTTTACTTACATATCATCTGATCTTAGAAGGGGACCTGTAATATTTCTTAGTGGTTACAGTTAAATATCATAACTTTTGAAATATAACACAAAATAAATTTTTGGTTTATTTCATATTCTCAGTAACATTGCATTTGTCGACTTTGTTCAAAGCAAGATCTCTATATTCCCATTCACAATTAGAACTATATCGAATGAGTGGATAGAACCATCTAATAGTTTGTTGATTTCATTTTGGCGCAATGAATTTGGTCTTGGGGTCATTAAAATTTTCTATTGCACTTGTTGCATACATTTTATCCATTTGGTGAAGTTTTGATTACTACTTATAAATAATAAAGAATTATTTCTATTGGACAATGCTAAAAGTCGCAAAAATTACTAGAGATTTTCTCATCAGAAAGATTAGTTAATCTTCATAATATGGTTAGGAAAATAGAAGCGAAATTTGGAAATTTTGTAGTAAATAACTTTCAATTTCAAGGTTTTTATAAAATAATATACAAAAGAGTTTAAAAAAATTAAAGTATATTTACATATGAAAATAAAATTTATAAGATTATTTATTCCAAATATCTGAAATTTCCTCTGAAAAACTGAATCTTCTTTCTTCCTTAATCATTATTTTAAAATTAATAGAATCTGTTGCTTCTTCGAGCATGTCGAGTTTCTGTTCAATGTCGATATTGAGATCAGCGAACGGACAAATACCGACTGTCCAATGATGCCTGAGCCCGCTGACGGTGATAAATGATTCATTGCAGTTCAAACACTGATACGGTGTTTCCCTCGTGTGATGTCTCATGTGCATTTTCAAGTACGTTGAATTGGAAAATTGTGTTTTACAAATTTGACATTCGCATAACTTTTCCGAATTATGCAATCTGGAATGAGTTTTCAAGTTACTCGAACTACTGAACCGTTTCAAACAAACCGAACACTCGTGTGGGCGTTCTCCGGTGTGAACGAGATTGTGTTTCTGTAAATGGGCCAATTGCGTGAAACCTTTACCACACAAATGACACTTGAAAGGTCGTTCGCCAGTGTGAGTTCTCTGATGGACTTTCAAATTGGATAACTGTCCGAAATGTTTACAACAGATTTGACATTGGTATTTTGACTTGTGTCCACGCTTTGGAGTGCGATTGTAACTTAATGATGGACTAGTGCTTGCGGTTAGGCATTTTAAATTTGGACTAGTCGGTGGAGATTGAATTGGTTTGTTGATGGGGTAAGGCAGCGGATTTCGTCCATGAGTATTCATCCATAAATAATCAAACATTAACATTAGTTTTTGAAAGTCTTTCGGTCTGGAAGAGTCATCCTCTTTTGATTCAATAATGCTAGTAACCCGATATTTCCAGCTATTGAAGCTCATGCTGGCCAGCTTTGGTTCATTAGACAAAATCAACTCTTCGTGTTCTTTAATTATTCTCGTTGAAACCAAAAAGAATTCCTGTCCTTTGTAAACGAGAATGAACATTTGCATGGTAACCTGACGAGGAATGATACAAAAATTTCAGCCATTGATGCAACTATAAATTCAATAAATAAGTGTGATCATAAAATTATATTTTATCTCACTTTATTCCCCAGAAAGGCGATGCACTGATTTTGTTCAATAAATTTTAGTGTTCTAATACAATTCTAAATTCAAAATTAATTGATTAATGAAATCCAATTTATTGATTTTACCTCCAATCTTGAATCTCGATCGGTATACAAATTTGATGGCAAAGCAAGTTTTGTCAAATTATTGATCTCTTGAACTCTGTCATTGAGCAGCTCTGAAATAATATCAATCAATTAATAAACAATTAATAGAAATACTCACTGTCGAAATTGAAACAAGTGTTGAAATTGGCTTGCGTCATAAATTTTCCCATGATTCAAAAATAGAAAATAAAAATACTAATTCAGAATTGAAAGTAAATTTTTATAATTGATTTACTAATTCACTTGTACTAATTTTGTTTCATTGTCGAAGATGATATAGATTTTCATTTCTACTATCTAACAATTGTTATCGAGACTCTTTTGATTGGCTATTGCTTTATCGCGTTCAATAAATTACCAACCAACACACACACGCACACAAATTAAATGCTTTATAAAATTACGCTGCTTCTGACCATTTGGATGTTTTGATTGGCTGGCTGAATTTTGTTTGTGTGTAATTTCATTATTGAAGTGAGAGTTTAATATGTCTCAGCTTCTAAATTGAGATAAATAATAAATGTTTTCTTTCGATTTTTAACCGATTAATAATAGAAATTTCGTTTTTTCCCCAGAATTTTAACTTTAATTTTTACTTAATAAATATCGTTTAATTATTTTGACTAAATTATGAAATTGGCGGGTATAAACAGAAGGACACGAAGAATTTTTCTAGAGAGGGGTCTAAATATAAACTTTTAAAATAACTTTACAGTAACAAATATTTTTTATAGCAACCTCTTTAGCAGGTTTAAGTTAAAATTAGAAATTAAGTGTATTTCAATTTATCACAATTCCTCAAAGCACATTTTTATGGGCCTAAAATTTGGGGTTATGTCGTTGATCGTGAAATATATATTTTACAAAACTTTTCCCAAATATCCAATGCTCATTCTCTCGGTGTCCTTTGGTATACATAATTTAAATAAATTATGTATTTCTTTTTTAATGGCAAGAATAATTACAAGGAATAGGAGAGATATATAATAAAATTTATGATGCGTCTTTTCTATTCGTTTCGCAGGATTTACATTCCAATAATCCTTATTCCCATACGTCATTGCATTTATGAATTATAATGTTTAGGTTGCATAAAAAATTAATTAAATCAAATAATACCAACCTTTAAAGCATCAATTCTTTCACAGTTAATACCAATAAAAAAATTTCCTTAAATAAAAAGAAATCAAAACTAGTATAAATTCCTTAATGAGAGAAATTTGTAAAATTTATTAAAAAAGTGTTGGAAAATTTTTTGTCTTGCGTTACTACGTAATTCTCACAGGACAATAGAATTGCGCTCCAATTATCCACCGGTATTGCGGTTTCCATCATGATGATGTCATCCATTAATTAAACGATAAATTAACAACTGGTCAGTTCACATCTCAATTACATCATAATGTGTTTTGTTTTATCTCAATAAGTCCAACCGGCACAATTATAATTGATAATAAAAAATAATAACAAAGAATTAATATTTTAATAATTCATGGAAAAATCGATTGGAATATTTTTCTAAAACAAAATTAATTTTCTGTCAATAATATTTTCATCTGAAAGTGTTGAATAATTTTCACTTTTAATAACCGGTTTTCGATCGATAACAAAAATGTGATAAAATTATCAGCTCCTGAGATTCCATCATTTCAGTGATTTCTCTTCGACTGATAAAAATAATGAAAAGCCTCACGAAAACTCAGCCCTAACTCGATGAGAGCTCGTCGTATTTTGGGGTTTCGTTGTTTGTTTTGAGATAACGTCATGGAGACTTTTATGATATTGGAGTTATAAGGATAAGTAAGTGATTTTGTGGAATATTGATAAGAAATGTATTGTTTGTTCAACACTCCCTTGACGATATGGGTCTTTGTTTGAGGTTTGATATGAGAGAAATTCAGTCGAGATCGTGGCATCAGAACAAGAAAATAAATCGTGTTTAGGTCTGGATTTTGAAATGTTTCATTTTTTTTATTTTATAATCGGGGTTTGTTTTTCTCTCTGGTGATTGCTTATTCACAGAGTTTTTTTTGATAAATGTTGTTAAGTCTATGTCAGAATAAGGCTCTATTTAGAGATATATAATAATCGTGGTTTAAAATTAAAGAAAATGTGAAATGATGTAACAATATCAGATAAAAAGATTATCACTGTTACATAATATTGAGCTGTGGTCAGCGGCTATTAGCTAATGTAAGATCTTACCCAGCAACAAGGAAATTATGAGCATATTTTTATTGGGTCCAGTAACTCAAGACATTTGATACATATTATAGCCGTTTGGAGCTTCTCATTTTACCATCTGGTTTGAAATTTTATATCGACGTAATAATTTGCCCGGATTTTAAAAATCACAATTAAATTTAAATAAAATAATTAAAATTTTCAAATAAAACGCTTTCAGCTTCAACCAGAAATTTCATTAGGAGGAAATTAATTTATTTTCACCGGTTTAAACAACTTTTTTTCTCTCTGGCTTCTTTCCGTTGTTTTGCGATAATTCGCTTTGACAGATCTTTTACTCCATGTAATTTTATTATCCCCCCAAACGTAAACATTTTATTATTTATTGTTATGGAGAAATAATTATTTAAATAATTGAAATTCAATAAACATTTTATATCAATTAACCAATTTGAAAAATAATAATTTACAAATATTAATTAAGAAAATCGGTACTTTTTAATTGTTTGGTTTTACATTTTTTACTAATAAAATGTCACTCATATTTGAACCCAACTATTCAATACATTTAACCCCTTTACCGTCAACTTCTTTTTCTGAAATCGACCCTTGGCGACTTTATTTGCGGATAAAAAAATTAATCTTAATTATTTTTCAAACATCTTTATCAACAATAACGAACAACTAATAACGAATAACAGTTAACTAATTAATAACAAATAAAGCAGTTTTTAGTATTGTTGTAAAGTAATGAGTAGTGGATAACAAGGTACTGAATAAGATGAACAATTGTTTTGCAAGTTTTTGTGTCTTTTGCTCCAACCTTTTGTAAGAATTTTTTTGTATTGTCTTCAATTTTATTTATCTGACACACTAGAACAGCATAATAATAGTTGTTGTGATGATTTAACCTATAGCGATGGGATAATACAGCTACATTGAGGTTTGAAATGTTTTCTGAGATTTCATGGGAAATGTTTTTTGTATAATTTTTTATTTTGTTTAGCCCTGCCATACATTCTTGCCCTCAGCAGGGCTAGAGTTGTAGTAGAGTGCATGGTTATTATGGTTTGATGTTTCTAAATGACCTAGAACGACGTATTTACGTTTAGCCGAGTATACTCGGGTCTACCGTGCTGAAGTACGCTTTCAAATATATAAAACGAGTTAACTCAGGTCTACCGGTTATCAGCCGGTTTCGGCTTGACGAGTATCCTCGGGTCTACCGGTAAAGGGGTTAAACAACTTCTGAGGAGTTTTTGACGGTTAAATGTTATAATTTTTGCTTCACTTTTTTCACATCTTAGCGTTTATGTTGATGTTATTAATGTTTTAATTATACTTGTAACACCTATTACAGGGATGGGCAACCTAAATGAACTAATGAGACAATGATATAGTTTTGCCAGAATTCCCGGTTTTCAAGTCATTGCTCCATGTTTTCGGGATGCTCATTCGTCTCGGTTTAAAGTTTTTTGGAAAAAAATGACGAAATTCGAAAATGTTAGGTCCTTGTGTAGTAAGCGTTTCGTTTTTGAGCTTTTCTTATACAATTTTATATTTTTGATCAAAGGTTTACAGGGATATATTTTTTGCTGGGTTTTTATGATAGTTTTAGTTTATGTTTTGGCTGTAGGATATACGTTAATAAATGAACCGTAAAATAATAAATTTCACTACTTTCTCCGCTGGGCAAAACGGTAAAATTTCTGGATCAAGGTCAAAATCCCCCCCGCCGGGGATTTTGACCTTGTTTAAATAAATATTATTAATATTAAATAAATAACAATTAAATAATAAATGAATAATAAATTTATAAAATTATAATAAATATTATTATTATTATTATTATTATTATTATTATTATTATTATTATTATTATTATTATTATTATTATTATTATTATTATTATTATTATTATTATTATTATCTGTTTTGTTGTTTTTACTTTTGATAATACTGGCCTAATGTACTTTTCATAATTTTATTTTGAATGAAATAAATTGAAAATTTTATATTTAAGTAGGCCGGTTTTTATAAAAATATCAGAGTTGCATTTCCTTCTCAATTCATCTGTTATTTTTGATGGAGAAAATTGAAATAATTAAATCAGAAAACGCTAATTTAAAGTGACCTTTACAAATGGCAAAATTATGTGTTATATTGGATATTTTTTTTTGTATATTTTATTAATATTTTTACGGGGGGGATTTTGAACTTGTTCGCAAACCGGGGGGGGATTTTGACCTTGATCCAAATTTCTTATGCTAATTATTGTTAGTTGTTTGTTGATTGAGATTAATAATTATTTATATAGTTCTTACATGTTTTAAATTTTACGAGAAAGAAAAAAATATTACTAGAAACAATTTAGTTGCGTTGTGTTGATAATAAATTTGCAAATATTGTGATACTGATAATATAGAATATTTACACTTTTAAAAACGTAAAAACGATTAATAATATTATTTATTTTTAAAATGAGTCAATAAAGTAATTTTTTAAATTCATTCGTTTGGGGCCCTCAGTGTGCCATTAGAGTGCCTCAGCGTAAGCGCACCCCTTGGTAGGATGCTGAGGATCCAATATAACACATAATTTTGCCATTTGTAAAGGTCACTTTAAATTAGCGTTTTCTGATTTAATTATTTCAATTTTCTCCATCAAAAATAACAGATGAATTGAGAAGGAAATGCAACTCTGATATTTTTATAAAAACCGGCCTACTTAAATATAAAATTTTCAATTTATTTCATTCAAAATAAAATTATGAAAAGTACATTAGGCCAGTATTATCAAAAGTAAAAACAACAAAACAGATAATAATAATAATAATAATAATAATAATAATAATAATAATAATAATAATAATAATAATAATAATAATAATAATAATAATAATAATAATAATGATAATAATAATAATAATAATAATAATAATAATAATAATAATAATAATAATAATAATAATAATAATAATAATAATAATAATAATAATAATAATAATTTACATTTCACACTTATGTATGTTTTTACAAATAATTTTAATATTTTTGATAAAAATTCCGTTCTGCCAATATAATAAGTATTCATTTATTTGTAATTTTTGCACATAAATCTGTCACCGAAAATATTGCGATGTAAGCAGTGGTGTATCGAATGGGGCATCAAGAGGCAAATGCCCCTGGCGCCGATAGTTAAGAGGCGCCAAATAATGGACAATATAAGTTCAGCTTCATATCAGTGATTAATGTAATATATAATTATATAATTATATGATTTGGTAATTAATTACATTATACTTATTATGCTCACCGTCATATTTCAGATTTTATTCGTTCTGATGAATTAGCAAGTCTATACTAGACAAGAACATTGATTAGACAGGGAGGGGAGGCTGTATCAGATATAACGTTTAAGGGGCTCGAGACGTATAACGATTCTGGACCCCATTAAAAAAATAATTGTATACCCATAGAGACGAGAATATATTACATGTTTTAACTTTTTAATGATTTCTTTAAATTTTAGAAGTTCAAACATGTTACTTGTCTAATTGCGGAGAATCTTAAAATTTCCAAGGGAACGGTATAATGGACCTTGAAACAACGTGAAGTAATCATCGACGACCTTAAATATAATAGATCATTGAATAGATGTAGAATTGTTAAGCAGTCTGATGTAAATATAATTCTATATAGGTGGTTTTGAATACAGCAATGGCGTATGGATATCCGATAAGTGGACCCATTTTAAAAGAAAAAGCGATTCGTATAACTGGTAGATTGGGAACCGAATAGCAGAATTTTATAGCGTCAGGGGGCTGGCTGCAGAAATGGAAATCTGAGAACAATATTAAATCTTATTCTATCAGCGGTGAGTCGGCGGAGTTTAATTTTGAATCAACCAATGAATGGAGATCGAAATTGGATGTAATCGTAGCAGCACGGACATCCATAGGAACATGTTACTTTCATCGAACCCTTACAAACAGTTCAATCACAACAAAAATGTTTTTTGATCTCTATTGCAGGTCTTATATATTGATAGCTGTTAAATGAAATATTTTAAATGCTAGTAACTCTGGTGTGCAATAATCTAATGCAGATGCACGCCGATATGTTAGGCCGCCTGCGTGCAAAATAATTTCCTGCCGCTCCCCGTCCTTTCTTTAAAACAATTTTTTATAATCCAAAATAACAATCACATTTTAATTAAAGTAAAAATTAAACTAACTACAGATTTTGTGCAACTTGCTGCGTGTTTGCATATGTCATTTGTGACGCGGTGTTCTACTGAACTGCTTGATGAGGCACATATTTTGATTTTAGAGTATAAGAATTACAAAAAATTTAAGCAGTTATTATAATCTTTCCAGCCTTGTAACGTATCGTTCAACATACACCTAATTACGAAATATAAGAGTTTCTATAATACACGTTGGTATGTACAACAGTGTAGGTGATAACTTCATTTATTCAATTTTAGAAATAGCTATCATGTAAGTTTTTTAATTTAAAGTATATTTTAAGGCTTGAATTTCGATTTTATATAATTATGAGATCATTATTCAAGTTCTTAAATATTACTTTTAGTCAACATTTGTATTATAAATTATTTTTAATTAATTTTCAGGTTTTTTTAAGAATCTTATGAAATTTATTTTAGAATTATTTAGAATTATTTCGATATAATGTATAGATCAATTTTGAATTATTTATTAAATAGAAGTAATTGCCAAACACATTTATTTTTTAATACATTCTTACTAATCTTTCAAATTCATAGTAATCTTCACCATTTCCGAAGGCATCAATTAATCGAATTTGTCATGTTCTGATTCTACTAAAATATTATTATTTTTAAATTAAGTTAATAAAATTTACGATTTTCGATTTTTCCCTCAAATCCAAAGAGGTAGAAGGACCTTGTTGAATATTTGAATTTTGTTTTAAATATCCAATTATCACTTATTGCTATTATAGCGAAAATATTTCCTAAACCAGACAATGAGATATTTATTTTCATTATAAGTATACTGATTATAATATCTATAATACATATATAATACATAGATGTAATTTTCTCTACAAAAATTTTCTCAAAATTTTTTTTTAATAAATTGAAAATAATATGTTAATTACTTTTTTTATTATGTGTGTTGTGTTTGTATATAAAATTATTTTTCTACCACTTTGTCACTTTCTATATTAAAACTTTTAAGTTTAGAAACATTAAACTTTACACACAGGTAAGTTTGTATGTTTCTATACTATAACTTAATCGATTTTTTTAGATTATAGAAACTTTATATTTGTTATAGGCGTTCATTAAACAACTTTTAACATCGCATGACATCTTTTCAAGGCGTCTTGTGACACTTCTACCAGATAGACTTATGGAAGAAAATAAAGACTTTTTCTGAGCAAACAATATCTAGCACTGTCATTACACATTGTTACACAAATTCACCATCCGTTAACGGTTTCATCTTTTCAGCGATAAGTCTTGACACTTCATAGCTTCCACGGGTATTAGCTTCACATTCACTTCGTTTCTTCGTAAAAAATGATGTCTGCTTTTAAAATTTTAATTTAAGCTGCTTAAATTCATCTCCTTGATTCTCCAGTAATTTTTCAAAATTTTCAAAATGGTGGGTCATGTAGTGGCGCCTGATATTGGCCACTTTATTCACAGCAACCTTTTCAAGGCAAATAAGACATGTTGGCTTTCCATTTTGCTCGATAAAAAATAATCTAACGTCCAAGTATCTTGAAAAATTCGACACTCGCCATCTACTTTCTTGATATTTTAATTCATGAGTTAATTTAAAATTTAAATATTGACTTTTATTGAATATTAAAGCAATTTTTGTTTATTAAATTTACTATCATTATTTAACATGAAATCGCGGGCCAGTTAAATATCTTCATAAACTTGTAAAAATCCTTTGGTGG
The DNA here is from genome assembly GCA_959609185.1 of Schmidtea polychroa. NCBI lineage: Eukaryota > Metazoa > Platyhelminthes > Tricladida > Dugesiidae > Schmidtea > Schmidtea polychroa. Next base: position 13,298 of record CAUHTR010002407.1, read on the forward strand.
CCGTAGGTCTCCGACCCTTGAATTATGTAATGAAAGATAATTCCTTCAATGATGTTAATCATTAAACTAGTAGACTATAATAACACAATGTAATAGATTTTATTTAGTATAGATTTAATAGATCAAGAATACTTTTAAAGAGATTTGATAAGTCAATTAATCACAAACAATAAATTACAAACAATAGTATTTTCAGATTTGCACATAATTTACCAATGGTGTAACTATCTCACCACGGGCCCCACAGAAAGTTTATATGAGCCCCACTCCAACAGTTATTTGAAGAAACTAAAACAAGTAAACGCGTGACTGTAAGCCTGATTGGCATAACATGTTTAACATACCTTTAATTAAATACATATTATATTTTAAAGACACGCCTCTACACTCTACCGTACGTTCAGGATTTCTTCTTGCAGCACTTCTCTGCAAAAATATTAACAAAGTTCATCAACGTCGAATTTCATTGCGTTTTCGTTTTCTATGCTGAGAATGGCTATTCAAGATAGTCTATCTTGCAAAATGCTACTACACAAATAGTTTTTGATAAGCTTAAGCTTGGAGAACGACCTCTATGTTGTTGCCACAGTTACTGGTAAAGTGAGCATGAGAAGATATGCAGAGTAGATTGACTGGGTCATGGGATGACTCATCCAAGATCATATTAATATTTAAAAAATATTATTAAGGGCTAATACATTCACCGGGGATATTATTATTATTATTAATATTATATATAGTCAGAGTTTATCCGACAAGATATTTTGTCCCCCTATGAGTATTGCTTGTAAGGGTACTGCTCACATTCAACATATCGCAAGGGTATATTAATATTATATATAGTCAGAGTTTATCTGACAAGATATTTTGTCCACCTATGGGTATTTGTCGCAAGGGTATATTTTTCAAAACAATGAAACAAAATCAATACATTTATTAAACAATGAAATAATTTAAAATTAACAATGATAATCTAAATATGATGTCATATTGTTTGAAATTGTTAAAGTTGAATTATTAACGTTTTTCAAATATTCTATTGATCCTTTGATTATTCCAATTTTACTTATTATTATTTCAATCTTTCTTGACAAATGGTCATGTTTCTTGTCAATAATTTTCATATCCTTTTTATTTTCAACAATTGAGTTTTTGAACTGGTAAATATCGTCATGTAATTTAAGTTTTAAAGACTGTATATATCAAATGATAAGTCATGCCGGGTCTCTAAATTATCCAATCTTTCAGATATTCATTTTTCTGGAGGCTTTAACCATTTTGGTTTATTAGTAATATATAAAATATCTAACAACTTGGGAGGGGTGGATCCAGACCATTTAGTAAGGGGGGCGCGATTTTTAAGTTTTAGTGGCAACCGCTGGCAAGCCCACAAATCGTCAAACTTGTTTACTTTTTTTTTCTTTGAGACTTATTATTGAGACTCATTATTATTGATTATAGCAACAATCTATAATATTTTTTATTATAAACTAATATTAAATTGTTGGGTTTTATGATAGCAAAAATCAACCGTTGGTTACTCTGACTCCACCTGTTCCAAAAATTACTAAACACAACTCCCAACGTATATTTGTTTTATAGAAAATTTACAATTCTCGATAAATAACGATACTTTTAGTTAACCACAATTTTCTCACAATTACCGATCGAACTCCGCTTTGGAAGGTCTCAACCTTGTACGATTTAAAAATAAGTTTCACCTTTTGCTTGATTCCGCTCTGTGATTCGAACTCTTTTAATATTCCTTTCCGACTCCTCGATTCCTCTTATAATTCTTTTCTTCTTTTATTTTATTTCTCGAAATCCTATCGTCTGTTTCTTCTTCCTTACCTAAGGCTACCGCCGATTTTGTGAATTTTGAGTTTCCTTATATACTTCCATAATCATTGTAATTGGTCCGATTAGACCTAATTGGTTTTAACTTCTTTGGTTATCATTCCCTAATTAGCCATTTCTGTTGACCCTCTTAGTAATTCCCCTTCTTCCGTTTACCCTCGTTTATCCGATTGTTTGAATAATTGCCCTCTAAATTCCTCGTTTGTTTACCTTTCCAAATTGCCGTGCTCGGGTTTTCTTCATCGTTCGGGTTCTCCATTGGCTCGGGCTTCCCATTAGCCAATTAATTAATTAATTAATATTTTACGATTTTTCACATTTGTCTGTTTTACGACCCTTTCTAAACATTTTCAAACAATTTCTTGCTCACTGTCTTCTTCACCATCCCCTAGTTTACCCCTCTCCCATTTTCCAGCTTCAATTTCGATAACTTTTCACTTTATTCCACTTCCTCAGATTTGCACATTTTCTCATTTGATGTACACTTTTTAGTTCTGTTTTTATCATATCTTTCTTTGTCATTGCTTCTCTGCTTGACCGCCATTCAATTTCGGTTTTCCTTTTAATCTGAACTATATAATTTAATAATTTACTTTTAAAACCTCAACATATCTACCTCCTTTAAAAAAATTTCGTCCTCGAAATATGCTTATTCGAGAATGTAATTTCAGTTAAAATTCACATATACTATTATTATTATTTTAATTTCATTTGATTGGAGTCATAATAAAATATTTAACATATTAAAATTTTGAGACTATTATTAATTTTATTGAATTTATAAATATTTAAAATATTAAAATTATGAGATTATTATCAAATTTATTAAAATTCGTCTTTATTTTAACATGCATAATGTTTAATGATTTAGATTATCCATATATCAGATTTATCATTGCAGTTCAATTTAAAATAATTCCATCGATCAACATTCGAATCGAGTTAAAGGAGGTTAAAATTTATCACAGTTTGTTTGCTCCGAGATAGGAGCTAATTTTCAAACGACCCACTGCAACCGTCCACCGGAACCAATATGATAATCATTGATTTGTGTAGTGGTTGCACAAACAGTGATTCCAAACTCACATTAACCCGGGATACACAAATATACCAAACAATCTACGATAATAATAATTATTATATTTGCAAAGTAGCTTGCAGTCAGAAAGTGACAGAAAAATAATTTTACATACAAACACAGCACACATTATACAAAATACACGTAAATTAATGTAGACGGTTATCAGCAATCTATAAAGTAATTTATTATCATTAACTATTAACTCAACTCATACGTATGTCGAACATATATCGGTAATTAATCTGAATACATTTTCTAGTAATAATATAAGGAAAGTAAACTATTTTATTAACTAATAATGGTGACAAAAGTGTCCGACATGCGTATCAATGGAGTTGGATTATAAATTGAACAGACCCCTGGACTAATTGGATAAATTTATTTAAATTATCGATCCATATCACCTTTAAAAATGTAAATATATGACTCAGATTGCCTATAAAAACCTCAATTACAAACTCGAACGAGTTTTAAATTGGTAAATTACGAAATTTGTTAGTCTAGTATTCATAATAATAATATATAAATCATGACATTATAGTAATTATAAAAGCCTAAATTATAATTTCGAAGTCATAAAAGTATAAATCGTAATTAATGGTAAAAGTAGAAAATACAAAGTAAATTGTCGACTCATATCATTCACGAAGTTATAAAACTGATATATTCCTAGTCAGAGCCGGATCTATGGGGGGTGCAAAGGATGCGATGCACCCGGGCCCCCTCTCAAAAGGGCCCCGCCAAACACTTTTATCTTTCCACTTTTTTTTATTTATATTTTTAAAAAAATTGCACTCATTTTCCATTTTTTATAATTTTTTTTTGACAAAAAATAAAAAAAAGATAAAATTATTTTTCCAAAAAAGACATTACTTTTTTTCGAAAATGGTTGTTGTAATATTTCTGCAGCTGTATGAAAATATAGCAAAGAAAATTCTTCGATTCAATGTTTAATGGGTAGGGAAATTTTTAAATTAGATCTAGCATCACTGTTTGTTGCAAATACGTCAAAATTAAATTATTCCGCCATTTTCAAACAGCAAAAAGGAAAAATGTAAATGTGCGTCTGTTTTTTTTACTAAAAATAATTAATTTAAAAAGTGATTTATATTAAAATTATAAAATTACTTGTAATTTTTTTTAAATATTTGTGCAAAACTACTAACGTTTATTTGATTTGTATTTTTTATATGTACATAAATATTGTTTTTGAATAGAAGTTTTATATTAATATATTATTTTGTTTGACAACAGCCACAATGTAAGTGTGACCTTTTTTTTCTAGAAGAAATAATTAATTTAAAAGCAATATTGGTATATTTCTTTTTAGAAAATTGTTTCCGAACAATGGATATCAATTTTATATATCAATATATATGAAGATTTTAAAATATATTGTAAATGATCCATTTATCTACATTTATCTACTTTAACTGAAAACTGTCAAATTACTGAAAAACTACTAAAAAATATACATTTATTTTTGAATAATTTTTGAATAGACTTTTTATATTTTATAAAAAACAACCAAAATGTAAGTGTTTCTTTTTTATTAGAAATAATTTATGTATTTAAAATTTTATATATATAAATTATATATATATATATATATATATATATATATATATATATATATATATATATATATATATATATATATATATATATATATATATATATATATATATATATATATATATATATATATATATATATATATATATATATATATATATATATATATATATTTATATTTATATTTATATTTATACATATTTATATTAAAACTATAAAAATATTTATACATATTTCTTTTTTTAGAAAATATCCCTGGAAAACTACTAATGTATATTAGATTTATAGATATACTAATTTTTGAATAAATTTTGAATAGTAATTTTAAATTATTTTGCAAACAACCAAAATGTAAGTGTGAGCCTTTTTTACTAGAAATAATGAATTTAAAATATTATTATTTTTCTTTTTAGAAAATTTGTTTTAGCATTGGGATATCAATTTTATATATCAATATATGTGAAGATTTTAAAATATATTCTAAATGATCCATTGTGAGCCTTTTTTACTAGGACTAGGACTATTATAAAATAATTTAAAATTATTTATATTTTACAATCTAAACAACAAAATTATGAAAAGGACTTACGTGTCAGGAGCAGAGAAACGGAAAATATCAGAACGCAAGCAAATCGAAGACAAAAAGCAGCGTTTCAGTTTGAAATCGTGGTGTCAAAAAAGTTTAGTTCAAGAACCACAATCAAATTCGGTTCCAGTAAGAAACGATGAAACATAAACTCAAAATATTATATCTGTGGATGAATATGAAAATAACAATCATACCATAATAGATTTACCGTCACCGATTAGTATTTCTGTTGAAAAAAACAAAAATCCTACCACAGACGATTTGGCGACTAGTACCGTGAATGATTATTTGTCAGATAATGAACTTCTGGTATCTCCATATGAAGGCAATAATAATAATGTTAGTTTAGATGTAAATACGTTTAGTACTGATCCGAATGATTGGGCATTTCCGACATCTTCTGTTTTTAGATCTGCCGTTATTAAGTTAGGCCCAAAACAGATAAGTCTTAAAAACTTTCCAAAGAGTAGTAATGGAAGATCATTTTCCAGTCATTATTTTATGAGAACGTTAGTAAATGGTGAGAAACAAAAACGAACTTGGCTTCTTTATTCGACCGTTAGAAATGAAGTGTTTTGCTTTTGTTGTTTCTTGTTTGGAACTGAATCAGAAAAAGAAAATCGTTTCATTAAAGGATACAATAAGTGGCAAAAATTATCAGATATTATCCAAAAGCATGAAACTGGAAGTTTTCATATAAATTGTTTCCTGAAATGGAAAAAATTAGAAGATAATTTAAAAAATGATAGCACAATTGATCAGCTTCTAATTTCATCAATAAATAAGAGGAAACAAGAACTTATTCAGATTCAAAGCAGAATTTTAGATGCTATTATCTTTTTGGCCGAACATAATTTAGCTTTTAGAGGTACTAGCGAAAACATTGGAAGTCCGAAAAATGGTAATTTTTTAGGTTTAATTGAATTTTTAGCCAAATATGATACGATACTGAACGATCATCTTGAAAAAATTAAATCTAAAAAAATCATATCCACTGCCTTTCTAAGACTATTCAAAATCAGTTTATTGTATTACTGGCTAATGAGATATCCAAAAAAATAATTTCAAAAGTCAAAGAGTCCAAATATTTCAGTATTCAAGTAGATTGTACGCCTGATATATCCCATAAGGAACAAACTACATTAATTTTAAGATACGTTTTTCAGGATCTCGAAGCAAAACAGTATAAAATAAATGAAAGTTTTTTATGTTTTCTAGAGGCTTCTGACACAACAGGAGAAGCACTAACTAAATTAATATTATGTGAGCTCGAAAGAAATGGTATTGAAATTCAAAATTGCAGAGGACAAGCTTATGATAATGGTGCAAACATGAAAGGCAAATACGAAGGAGTCCAAGCAAGAATATGTGATTTAAATCATCTTGAGTTATATATTCCTTGTTTAGCCCATAACTTTAATTTGCTTTTATGCGATGCTGCTTCATCCTCTCTACAGTGTAAGAACTTATTTGGAAATTTACAACGTCTTTATACACTGTTTGCTTCATCCACTTAAAGTTGGGAAATTTTAATAAAATACGCACGTAATTATATTAATATAAATAAATAATTATTTTTTCTCTTAAAAGCTAATTATATTTAAAAAAAATCAAGTATTTTTTTAATAGCTGTGAATAATAAAAGTAAATAAATAAATCATGTTATTGTATTAATTAAAACTTATTGTTATTTTATTTTATTAGAAGAATAAATTTTTTTAAATGAATGGAAGAGGGCCCCAAAATCAAAATCGCTTCTTGCACCTGGGCCCCCAAGTGGCTAGATCCGGCGCTGTTCCTAGTTATACTTATTATATTTCTATTATACTTAAAATATAAATAATAAATATTTCTTAAATATAAATTTATATTATCAATCTATATTATTCATAAATTATATATCATATACCTAAAATAAAATATAAACTATAAATTTATAAAATATGAACCTATGTTAGTCCTAAAGCATCAATCGTAAATTTGTGTTATATATAAAATATAAATTTATAAAGTATAAATTATAAATCTAAAATAGTGATCTATAGATCATCAACCCGTATCGACTAAAGAATATAAATTATAAATCTGAATCGATTATGTATAAATTATAAACTTGTCAAACATGAATTATAAATATAAAGTATAAATTATGAAATATAACTTAAAATTAGTTATAAAATGTAAAGTATAACTTATAAAAGTATAAATTGTAATTAGTTATAATCTATAAAGTATAAATTATAAAATATCAATTATAATTAGTTATGGAATATAAATTATGATTTATAACTTATAAATTGTAATTAGCGATAAAATGAAAAGTATAAATTACAAAATATAAATTATAATTAGTATAAGATACAACGTACAAATTCTAAAAATATAAATTAGAATTGGTTATAAGATATAAAGTATAAATTATGAAGCTATAAATTTGCAATTAGTTATACAAAATAAAGTACCATTTATAAAAACATAAATTAGAATTAGCTACGAAATAATAATTATAAACTATAAATTGCATTTCCTAAGATATAAATTATAAATTATATACTCGATGTTATAAAAATATAAATTATAATTAGTTATAAAATAATAATTATAAACTAAAAATCTCATTTCCTAAACTATAAACTATAAATTCTAAACTCGATTTTATAAAAATATAAATTATAATTAGTTATAATATAATAAGTATAAACTATAAATTTCCTTTCCTAAAAAAGATAAATTATAAACTTGATGTTACAAGTTGTAAATTATAATTAACTATAAATGTAGGTATAAATTAAAAATTTAGAATTATGATTTATAAACTAACATTCCTGGAAATATAATTTATAAACTAAAGTACAATTAGTTATATAATGTAAGTATAAATTAAATTTTTTTTTTAAATTACGATTTATAAACTAACTTTCCTAGAAATACAATCTATAAACTATAAACTTAAATATCACCATGGAGTTTAGGACTTAAGAAAGAGCAGATGACCGAGTACTCATAAGAACTAAATCATTCACTCGCAACCGTCATCAAAGGCTTCCGTCAACAAAATCATCTTCCTAGTCAGATCTTTGTCGTTGAGTTAAATAACATGCAGCATTTAAAAATGGCAGCCATAAAAAATAATAATCTCCTTCCATTACAAATCTGCATTAAAGATTAAAAATTTCAGTCTAGGGTTCTAAAACCATATAAGGTATATAGGCAAGTGTATAATTGTATATAAGCCTATATCACATGTTTAATTGAGAACGACCACATTATTATTAATCTGTTCAATTATATAAATTAAAAGTAAATATGAAATGCTATTGTAAAATATGGTGATATTACATTTTCTTTATTTTTTATTATTATTTAATGTGGATGGTAATTTTGATCACCACGTGCTACATGTAGAAAAAATTTTAAAAAAACTATATAGTGTTGGTTACTTAGGGGTGTGCTATCTTTACATTTTAAATACATTAGGGGTAATTTAGATATTCACTCGACTCTTTCCTAAGCACCTCCATGACTATTGCAATTTAAACTATTTGTGTACCCATATTGCGACGACCATGTTGGTACTGTACACAAAGGTGAAAAAACAATGAGCAGGTGAGCTCTATTGCTAAAACTACTCCCCATTGTATTTTCTTTTCGGGTTCTAGATGGCCGATAGAAGGTCTTACGTCGTTAGTAATTTTCTATTTATACTTTCTACTTTTCTATTTTATTCAGCTATGGTCCTCATTTCTGGATATTTTCTATTGTTCCTTTTCAAAGTTTTGTGCAGGGATGCTCCCTTATTTTTCTGTTATAAATCATTGTGTCTCTATAATATTTGTCGATAATTTATTTCCCAGTCGATAAATGTCATTCCATATTTTCGGCGGTTCTTGTGAAAAATGTAACTTAATTTTCAAAAATTTGAGTAGGGGTCTGCTCTTATTCCCAACTTAATAACCATGTTTCCATACTTCTCATAAAAATTTTAGCAGGGATCTGCTTGTATTTCTAATCCTGAACTATCGGATATCTTAATCATTCGTGGTTTCTATAAGATTGCCTAAACTTACTTTATGGATTTCTAGGAAAGTTAGTTTATAAATCGTAATTTTTAAAAAAATTTTTAATTTATACTTAGATTATATAACTAATTGTACTTTAGTTTATAAATTATATTTCCAGGAATGTTAGTTTATAAATTAGGCATTTTTGGTTCCTGTTGTTGATTTCCTTGATTAGCTCACAATACTTACGGAAGATCAGGGGATTCTCTCTATCAGAGATTGACTGTTTCCTTTATTTTCTTTGAATTTTTAGGCTGGGATTCTGGTTTTCTGGATCATTTGATGGTATTGGACAGACCTTGCTCAAAGTTGTTTGGAACTTTTGTTTAACTGGATGATTTGACACGTTGATTTTTCTTTTGGTTTTCTCGGTGGTTTTGTTTACGGTATTGCTCTCATTAAGGGATTTTCTTTCTTTACTGGATAACTCAAATTATCTTCGATTTGGGTTTAAGTTTGCGTGATTTGATTAACTTTCAAATGTCACTGGGTCTGTGACTTTCGTCTCATTTATCAGGATCTTTTACCGTTTCTTCTTTGTTTGGGTTCCAAATTAGATATTACTTTTAGATATTCATTTAACTCATTCCTTCCGGGTTTGCACTTTTATCTTTCTTCTGGATTTATATTCTTTTTCCCCATTCGAGCCTTTGTTCTCATTTATGATTGTAAAGGTTCAAATTTGATATTTTCCTAACTGATTACTTGATCCATTTCCATTTTAATTGCGTATACATCGATCCTTTGCTACATTATACATCAATTTATACCTATACGTCTAATACATTTAGTTTGCTATTAAAACATCAATTTTTACATATGTACACTTCTTTTTTACTATTTTCACCTACACTTCCTCTTTAATTTCCACTTCACTCTTTACACTACCCTTCTTCTTTTCCTTGGCCGTCATCATTTTGTTGGATACTTAGGGGAGAAAGGAAAATTAACTATTTCTACGAACTCAGAATTCGGTTCCTCAAGTACCCAATATGACTTGCAGATCATCTCCCTTATGTGTGCCTGTGGAGGTGTAACACGTTGGTAATGCAAACATAGGTTGGACTTTACCAGCAGGTGAGCTCCTATGGTAGAACTACTTCCGGCAAAATCTCGGTATGGGTACAAGAGTGCCCTGGAAGGACTTACCTCGTTCAAAGCGTTCAACTAGCACGACCCTGGTCCAAGGGGACGACTTTATCAACAAAAATTAAAGCGACAAATCTTTATACGATTGACCTTAAACCAAACCTTTAATAAGCAACTCAAACGACGTGTCATAAAATTCATTAAGGTTTATTGTAGATTTCACGAGACAATCATTACATACAGTCAAATATGAGATAGCTTAACGAGTACAAGATATACATGTAAAGTCCGGGATAATGTTCAAGTGGATCGAAGTGAAACCATACTCCCATTTCGAGTTTGTATTCAGAAAAACACCTCGCCATCGGCCGTCATGGCGTCAATGTCTACTTGAAGCTGTGCATCCTCTAGAGTTTTGATCTCTCCCTCGGGAATGAGGCGGTAGGTAACGTTGCTACCGGCGCCTGTGTTTGTGAGATCGCCTTAATCGAGGTTTACGCGGCAAACAGAGAAGCTTCCAATGCCGCGATGGTGTCTCGGCGCTAATGATTTTTCTCTGCTCGTGAAGGATGTGTACGTTTCTTTGGGGCCGGCGTGGTAGCTACGACAGCTTGATGAGTCGACGACGCGGAAGGCTCGTTCCGAACTGTGGTGGTCGGGAAATCAGGTTTCCCGGTTGATTCTGATAAGATAGGTTCGATTAAAGGTGAAAACCGAAATCCATGGCCTGAGCAACTGGCCGACGGTTGTGACGCTCCGTCGTTTTGATGATGAATGGGGAACACATTAGTTCCGTCCTGGATGAGATATTCTCGTACTCATTTTGAGATCTCGGATACAGAGAACACTTTGTGGCGCGCCTCCGATTGGGCTTTGATAGTTAGCCGCTGACATCGACTTTCCTCTAGGAGACTGTCTCGACAGTGCTCCAGTCTCAGGATTTTTAGCTTCTCCTCCTTCATCTGTGGTGGGGAGAAGCACGTGCATTCGTATGTTTCTATACGTTTTTTAAAAGCCCCAATATAAGTGTGGAGTTTACGGATGTCCTCGTTTTTATCCGCACAGGAGAAGCATGGACGGAGCTCTTTGGTTGGCGGGTTTGGCTCACACATAACTGAAAAAGAAGGAAAAAATTTGGTCATAGTCATAACACGGTTAGTGGAATGCATTAATGAAACTGGACAGATTTACGGCGATATCTCTCTATCTTGTACTTTATGTGGGTAGGGAAAAAGATTTAATCATTAAAACGGTAGAGAAGGATAACATAGATCTCATGTAAAATAAATTGATCGAAAAATCCACTTATTATTGTTATTTTTTCTTTTTACTTCTAGAACATCGGTAGTTTACTCATCGATTTTTGGTGGAGTTGTCTAGTAAGTATACATGAATGTCCTGTGACTAAATCAATTTATAATTTAAATACTTTAATTAACTAAATAAATCTGTTCACGTTGATGCATAATTAATAGAATGATGTATTTTCTGAAAAAACCGCCCCTTACTGTAGGTGATTACATTCATTACGTAATGTCAATTCAATTTAATAGATTATGATCTAAACACCTGATATTCGATTTCGGAGTGAAATTTAACAGCAATAAACTATTTCTATTGAGAGATGCATTATTTATTCCTATTGCTTACCAGAGAATTTCGGGATTTCGTCTATTGGATTTTTCCGTTATGATTGTTTATATATTCCAAATCGCGATGGAAAAACCCGGAGATCGTCTAATGTCAGATTGCAACGTTGATTGCTATCGTGGTTCGTGTTTGTGATGCAACATTGGCGTTTCGCGATGACAGTTTATTGTATTCATGGAAAATAAATATTTGTATTCGGCATGCGAGGAAATCAATTTTAGGACAGATAAGATAATATCAACAGAGGACGACTAGTCTGATCGATTGAATTTCGCATCTGGTAGACGCAATTAAATTCAAATCTTCTTCAAGCATTTATTTTTATAACAACTTCAAAATTGTGCCGTTTACTAGCGTATTTAAACATCGAGGCGTGATAATTATTAATATTAATGTAATTAATGGTCATGCATTTAATTGATTTAATTTAATATAATTTAATATAATTTAATATAATATGATATAATTTAATATAGAATTTAAATATAAAAATTTAACAGAAATAATTATTTCTACTAACTGATCTCACTTCTACCATAATAATTTTATATAGAGATTTATTAACTCCTTACATCCCCCCTTCTTTAAAATGCTTTAACTTTTCTATATTCCTCGTTATTTTCCTCCCGTTTTCGTCTGTTAATAAGTAACTTCTTTCATGATTTCGTTTAATTACTGTGTATGGTCCTTCATATCTCTCGTGATCTTTGTTTCTAATTTCTTGTTTCACCAATATTTTGTCCCCGACTTCTAAGTTCCTAGTTGTGCCAATTTCTTTCGCTTGCTGTCTTTTAGCCTCTAATTTCCGCATGATTTCATTTCTATCCACTTCATTATTACTATGCCATTGCGATCTATTAATCTTTCTTCCAAATATAATTTCTGCTGGACTCACTCCAGTAGTTTTTTGAGCTGTCGCATTTAAAACGTATTCTATATCAGGTATTAATTCTGCCCAGCTTTTTTTAACTCCTTCTCTGAGTGACGCGTTAATATAGTCTTTTATAGTACGAAATTGTCTTTCAATTACACCATTAGTATTATGATGATACGGACTCGAAAATATCAACTGAATTCCTGCTGCCTTTGCTAGTTCTTTAATACTATTTGCTTCGAAATTCTTTCCACAATCAACATGTAGTTCCTTAGGGGCTCCAAATTTCAATATCCAATTATTTAACAAAACTGCCTTTATTGTATTTTCATCTTGCTTTCTAATAGGAGTTAGAGATATGTATTTACTGTAATGATCGATTATTGCACAAATATATTTTTTCCTCTGAAGGTTTCTCTTAATGGACCGCAAATATCCATGTATATTTTCTCCATAGGTTCTGAAGCTTGAATTACTTGGGTTTTTTCTTTTGACCTTGTAGTTAAAACTTTGTTTTTCTGGCATGCTTCACATATTGAAATAGTCTCTTTTACTTCATTTAGCAAATCTTCCATATCAAAATTGTTCCTAATATATTTCATAACTTTTTCTAATCCTGCGTGGCATAATAATAAATGTGTTTCCTTAATCATTTCTCGTCTTTTTGTTTCTGGTATCCATATTTTGTTTTGATTGGTATAGATCATGGGTGGGCAAGTGCGGCCTTAAAGGCCGCATGCGGCCTAAAAAAACAAAATTGCGGCCTTCAGAACGATTAGAAATGTATAATGTTTGTGGCCTTCAAATCCTTTATAAGGGATTTTGTATATTATCGTTAATTAAAATCGTTCATTAAACTTTTATCAGTTGGTCATCTCATTCATTTCAAAGTTATCACCATTCAATAGTAGCCTACACGCCTTCAAAGACAATATATTCTTTGCTATCATAACGAATTGGTCTCTGTAACACTCATAAGAAATCATGGGTATAAATTACATTACATTCGTGAGCAAGAAGAATTAGTTGTTTGCCATATAAAGAGTAATTGACAAAAGCAGTTGGGCTAGTCAATAAGGAAAGGCAATACACGTACACACATATACTAGTGTGGTTAAATATCTATACGTAGGTGTGAAAACAGGAGAGTGTGAAGTATTGTTATTCGTTGTCAGATTGCGTGGTAGCTTATCTATTATTGGTTAACACTCAGTCGCGTGATAACAGCTGCCATTTTTCATTTCAAATCATTATTTGTTGAGTGAAGCTGCCGAGCATACGTAAGTTCTATTGAGACGTATTGTCTTGTCTATTGGGATTACAGCGTTCTATCATAATGACAGGCAGATCATGCTTGCTATTGACTTCTCATGTACTCTTATTCAGTATAATCAATTGATTAACAAATAATTAATTGAGTATTGACAATTTGTTATATTCCTTTGCAGCTCATCATCCTTTGTTCTTTCCATGCCGAAACCACCTTTATGTAAGAAATCCAGAACATTGGAGAGTGAGAATCGACAATTCAGTGAAGAATGGAAGTTGGATTTCTACATGTCTAACAATGACAGCACAATGATGTGTCTGAGATGCAAACAGCAAATAAAAACATTGAAACGATCTAATGCGAAACAACATTATGAGAGCTGCAAGTCGTATATGAAGTACATGACACTAGAAGGTGAGGCAGTGGTTGCTATTGTTTGGGCATAAATAACTTGTAAATGTTTTATATTTTTCCGCACAAAGGTGAAGCAAGGAAGCAAGCCTACGATGCACTGAATAGTAATCATGCAAAAGAAGCGGGATTGTTTTCCACGTTCAAGTCAAGTGGTCACAATCCAGCGGTGGAGGCAACTTACCGTGTTGCATTCCAACTTGGTGCTGCAGGGAAGCCTTATTCTGATGTGGAATTATTTAAAACATGTCTTCTGGAAGTGGTGCAGTGCCTTGAACCATCTCAAATTCAAAAGTACAAGGAATTGCCTTTGTCTCGACGGACGATAGTAAGACGTCAAGAAGAGCTAGCAGTTGATATAAGACGACAACTTGATGAGGTCTGTAAACAACCAGATGTACTGTTCTCTATGGCACTCGACGAATCGTGTGATGCTTCCGACACCTCACAATTACTTATCTATATCCGTGCTACAACGTCGTCATTCCAAGTCCATGAAGAATTATTGGCTGTGATTAGTATGAAGTCAACCACACGTGCACCTGACATTCTTGCCCAATTGAATAAAGTATGCGAAGAAAAACAATTGGACCTGGCCAAGCTGGTTTCCGTGTGCACTGATGGCGCACCCGCTATGATTGGCAGCACTGGAGGATTTGTCGCACTTCTGACAAAGCAGCTACGATCTCAATGGCCACATTTACCAACCTTAATGTCACTACATTGCATCATTCATCAAGAGGCGCTGTGTGCAAAGTCTGTAACATTAGACAATATTATGGAGGAAACAATCTCTATTGTGAATTTCATACGTTCCCGTGCACTTAACCACAGACAATTCCGGCAGCTACTTGTGGATGATAATTCTACTGATAAGGAAGATGTTCTCTACTATTCGAATGTTCGTTGGTTATCCAAGGGAGCTGTCATCAAGAGAGTCTATGAACTGCAAAACAATATAAAGGAATTCTACTCTTCGAAAGGCTTGGAATGTAAGTTGAATAATCCTTCCTTCTGTCAGAAGCTTGCGTTCCTTGCAGATCTTCTGGATCATTTGAATGGCTTGAACACTCAACTTCAAGGTAAAGGCCAAAATGTTTGTGACCTGTGGCGATTCATCAAAGTGTTCCTGCGTAAATTGAAACTCTTCCATGGAAAGTTTACCCAGAAACAACTGACAGAACACTTTCCCCTACTTCGGGATTTCGCCATCGCCCATCCCACAGAAGAGGTGACCTACGAGAAGTTCACTGATGTTTTCAGTACACTAATTCAAGAGTTTGAAATGCGATTTCATGACTTTCGAAACCATGAAAATGACTTGCGCCTCGTGTCTGAGCCGCACTTGTTACAGCCAGAAACAGTGTCTGAGATGTATCAAATGGAGATTTTGGAACTGTGTGAGGATGCAAATTCTCGAAGCGTTCTGTCTCGTGTACCTGTCGATTTGGTTTCATTCTGGCATGGTGCCTTTCAGTATCCAAATCTACGCAATCATGCTCGCCGAATTTTGACCTGTTTTGGCAGTACATATATATGTGAAAGCACATTTTCACACATGAATTACACTAAAAATTGTCAACGTATTGCTTTAACTGACGGTCATTTAGAGGACCAGTTGCTCTTAAAGACTACCTGCTTCGTACCATGTTATTATGCTCTCTCCACTAACATACAAGCTCACAAGAGCCATTAATGTACATTTTCAGTATCCACTTGGTCTGTTTTCTCTCCTATCACAGAATAATTCTGACTTGTTTTGATGTGTTATTGTAGGCAGTTGTTGAATTTCCTTGCGATATGAATAACAAACTAAAAAGTACATTATACAATTGTTTTGCGGCCTTGGAAGTTTTTAATGAACGTAAATTGGCCTTCAGGTGTAAAAAGTTTGCCCACCCCTGGTATAGATAATATTTTCTTTTAATATATATTTATTATTTTTCCTTTCATTTATTTGATCTTTTATTTCTTGTATTTCTGCATTATCTCTTTGCCATTCATTTCCATTATTTTCGGTCATCAATGTTAATAATCTAGTTTTTAATCGCCCTGATTTGGGGTTATCATGGTCCATCAAACATTGTACACATTTGCCGCATGTATTTCTAGACAGCATATCTGCATTCGTATGCGCCGTACCTTTTTTGAACTCCATTTTTATGTCTAAACTGCTCAAGTAATTTATCCACGTTTGGAACTGTGCTGTTATAGGCTTCTTTGTCGTTAACATAAAAGTTATTGCTTTATGATCAGTGCGCAAAACAAACCGTTTACCGTATAAATAATGGTTGAAATGGCGACAGAAATAATATATAGCCAAAAGCTCTTTTCGTTTTATACAATATCCTCTTTCATGGCTACTCATTGCATGGGATCCATATGCAATAACGTGTTCATGTCCCATTTCATCTCTTTGTGATAATACAGCTCCAATTGTATCAAAGCTTGCGTCTGTATCTAATATGAATTCTTTCTTGAAATCTGGAAATACGAGAATTGGCGCTGTAGTCAACGCCATTTTCATTTCTTTGAAAGCTTTCTCACATTCCTCAGTCCAGATTATTTTTTCACTATTGCTTCCACATATGCTTTCTAGCGCTCTTGATTTTGTTGCATATTCCTTAATAAATCTCCGATAATAGTTACATATACCTAAAAAGCTTCTCAAATTCTTTATACACTTAGGCCTCTGAAATGATTTAATAGCCTCAATTTTACTTTGATCTGTCCGAATCCCCTGACTGTTAATAATGTGCCCTAAAAACTTTACTTCGCTCTTTAATAACTGACATTTTTCTGGGTTGATTCTCAATTTAGCTTCCCGTATTTTCTCTAGAACTTTTCCAAACACATTGTAATGTTCTTCAATTGTCCTTGTAAAAATTAAAATATCGTCTAAATACACCATAACTCCTTCTTTCCATAGATCTTTCAATATTTTTGTCATTAATTCTTGGAATGTACCCGGTGCCGCCGCAATGCCAAAAGGCATTCTATTCAAACAAAATTGCCCTTCTTTAGTAGAAAATGCTGTCATTTCTTGCGATTCTATGTCCAATTTTACTTGATAATAAGCGTTCCCAAGGTCTATAGAACTAAAGTACTTAGATCCATGTAATGTATCTAGAATTTCTTCTACATTCGGCATAGGAAAAGCTTGTCTTTCAGTAATCTTATTAAGCTGTCTAAAATCTAAACAAAGTCTGATATCTTTTTTGTCTTTTTTCCACACGCATACTAACGGCGTATTCCAAGGTGAATTACATCTTCCTATGATATCATTATTTTCTAAATTTTTTATAGCAGCATTTATTTTCTCCTCTAAATTGATGGGTTGTCTTCTGGGTTTTATCATAATTGGCCCTTCTTTTTTGATGATTTTATGTGCAATTAAATCAGTACATCCGATATCCCAGTTATTAGCCATAAAAACACTTTTATTGTTTTTAACAATCTCTAACAGTCTTTTATTTTCGTTTATTCTTAGAATTTCTATTGCTTTTTGATATCTCACGTTATCTGTAATCTTTTCTCCAAATCTAGCTTCTATTTCACACACAAATTCATTATATCCTAATTCATTTTGCTTGATGTAGTTTAATTCAATTCCAAACTCTTTCTGCAATTCCACTCCGCCTATTATATCTGGAACAATATTTTTAACTATTATAAATGTTATTTTCCTTTCCATATTACCAATTCTAACATCAATATTTATTTTTCCGGTTGTCTCTAATTTACAATCATTTGCACATCTTAACATCTCATCTGTTTTTATGATTTTCACATTCACTAATTTTTCCACAACTGCTTCTGCCATTACATTTACTCTTGCTCCTGTATCTAGTAAGCATTCCATTCTATAGCCCTGAATTCCAAGAGTTGTAGTCTGTCTACCTTGCATTTTGTCATAACTCAGTATCGGTCATTTCCATTCATCTTTAGTGAAAATATTTTGCTCCTCTGATATTTCATTAATCCACCCGATTTCATTTCTCGCTAATTTATCTTCTGCCTTTATAATAAATTTATAAACTTTTTCATTTACTATTTTATTATTATATTCTGCTTCTTTAATTTCATTATACTCTTCTTGATTCTTAGGATTATTATTATTATTTATTAAAGATCGATCAGCATTAAAATAACTATAACATTTAAAATTATTTAAAGGAAACTTTTTAAAATTACAAATTTTATTACATAAAGGTTCTACATTATTATATATATAAAGATTATTTACATTATTAAAATTATTATGACCAATATTTACATCAATATCAAAATTACCTAGTATATTGCTCCGATAATTGCGTCCCGTGTCGAAGCATGTACTTTTGGGTGCTGAATATCCTCATATTTGTCTTCTGCATCATCTGAATACTCAAGTGGCATCGTCTCATCATTAGCTTCAATTGCTGCAATTGTTCTTCCTGGATTGTTGATCTTTTGTTGATAGCTTGTGGTTCGATGGGAATAATAATTATTGTTTCTCATGTTTGAATTAATTTGAAATTTCCTTCTTTCCAAATTTGTATAGCAGTCAATCTCCTTGTGTCCACGTAAGTGACATCTCTGGCATTGAATCGTTGAACATTCAACTCCACATGCAAAACATGTCATTTTCTTTTTCATTTGGCATTCTCGACTAACATGACCAGTTTTCTTGCATGTCCAGCATTCCAATTGTCGGTTACTGACGTTTCGCTGCTTGAAATTATTATTTCCGTTTACCATTCCTCTTTGAGCAACATCTCTGTAACTTCTGTAGTTTTGAACAACCGGTGAAGTCTTCACAACATTAATATGGCCCATAATTTTGTTTACCTTTTCTAATTTCTTTATTGTCGCTTTTATTTCTTCTGATGTTTTCAAATCTTTCATCTCGATCTCTTTTTTAACTTCTCGATCTCTTACACAGTTTGTAAGCAGGCATTTTTCTATTTCTTCTTCATCCCATTTGTGTGCTATTAATTTCTTTGTCATCTTTTTAATTTTCTCTATAAAAGTTTCAGCTGAATCTGATCCTTGTTTATAACTCAAAGCTTCTTTTAGATCATCCATTAATGATGCCGGTTTCGAAAATGCACATCGAAGTTTCTCTTCCATAGTTTTTCCTTCGGCTGCTTCATAATCTTCCATTAGCGATCTGTCAAGTAATGTTGTAGTTAATATTAGTTGCATCCTAATTGTTGCTTTTGTCGCGCCAAAAAACCTTTGACAATCCTTGATAAAATTTTCTAGATCATCGCCTTTGTGAAATTTCTCAGGTAATAGTCTGCTTATCAATAAATCCGTGGTCGTGGTCGCCATGTTAGACGCAATTAAATTCAAATCTTCTTCAAACATTTATTTTTATAACAACTTCAAAATTGTGCCGTTTACTAGCGTATTTAAACATCGAGGCGTGATAATTATTAATATTAATGTAATTAATGGTCATGCATTTAATTGATTTAATTTAATATAATTTAATATAATTTAATATAATATGATATAATTTAATATAGAATTTAAATATAAAAATTTAACAGAAATAATTATTTCTACTAACTGATCTCACTTCTACCATTTAACCATAAGAATTTTATATAAGAGGTTTACTAACTCCTTACAGCATCGATTAACGAAAAAATGTCGGATTTTGGCAATTACCGGTGGCTTTGCCCAACGAAGCTGAATCTATTTGCTTAGAAGAAGTAGGTGGAGTTTTCTTTTCTCGTAACGGGCTTACTGTGATTTTCTGCAGACCTGTTGAAGTAAAAGGTCCACGGTTAGATACTCCGAAGGTATGACTACGGTTTTCTTAACTATGGCAAATAATAGAGACTGACTTTCAATCTACGTAAGTGTTGATGGTCGAAATCGTAATGGAATTATTAATATCATTTTGGAATTTTTGTCTGGAACTCTACTTCGATCGCAACTCAGTGAAGACCTCAGGATTTCATTTCAACTATTACTTATCCAACTCGGAGCTTCTCCACTCCCCGCGACAAACCTGAGGACCACAGGTTTTGCTACCCGCCGTCCTCACATCGTCACGAGGGACGAATCGACTCAAATCAATGTTATCATGATAAAATACAAATAAAATGTATAAATCATATCAAAATTATTTAGCCAATAAAAACAAATACAATTAATTTACCTGGCGACCATGCCATTTGGATTTCGATCATGATACCCTCTGGTCATTTCCAAATCATTTGTTCACATTATTCATCGGAATATAACATAAGTACTTCTGCAAAATCTTCCCTATCGCTAACGCCATTCCAGCGAGAGATTCGACTCCATTCATACTCGAAAACGTCGATGTCATTCACTCATCATTTCTATGTCATTGGTTGAAAAACGTTTTCTACAAATTTCGGGTTCATCCTCCATTCATGTCTTCTATTCCTCATTGGACATTTTAAATTCCTCCAAAGTAATATCTGACATTCATCGGCATCATGACCGAAGCTTCCAGACAGCATCATCATCAATCCCGTGAAGAAGAAAGAAGTCATCGTGGTTTGGAAATAATAATTTATTAATATAAATCATCAAATTACTATATCTATTATTATTATATAGATCATAAATATCGTGACAAATAGTCAAAATCATACTCTAAGTTCCGAAATTGAATCAGTAAAGCTGAATCGGATATAATTTATCTCGAAATGTCTCCCTAATTTTCGAATTTCAAATATCTCCTCCTTCGAAATCTGTTCTAATTAAAGTACAGTAGTGATTCTTCTTCCTGGTTGAATGAGTCTGTAAGTTGCTGTATCTGTATGGATTTTTGTAGAGTTACTAAAGTGATTTTTGCGTCTGCCTTATATATTATTTTTAGTCCAATCAGGACTGAGTTGTGTTGTTTTTCTATATATTTTTGTTATTTTTGATTTTTAAATTGTTTTATTAAGCATTATTTATTATTATTTTATTATTATTATTATTTTATTATTTTGATTAATTTTTTATATTTTATATGATTTTTTGTAGATTCTCGTTATCTCTTGTAGGTGTAGTAATTCATTTTTAATTCTTTTGTAATTTTGTTAATAGTTTATTTATTTTATGTTCTGATTTGGTTTTTTGCGTTTTCGAATTTTATTTTCTTAAATCTGATTTTATTAAATTATTTTCTTCCTTTGCTAGTTGCTCGTAGTTAATAACTTATTTCCTATAACTATTTTTATTTCTAATGATTTTTATCTTTTAATTGTTTTGTTTTTCTTTTATTGTTTATTTCGGTTTCTCTTGATTAATTCTTTTGTTTTCTTTATTTTATAGTTAATTTAATTTAATTCAGTTAGTGTTAGACCTATTTATCCATTTTATTTTTACTCTGGCCCTTTCTCTTATATCCGATTCAGCTTTACCTTGTATTTCAACCTTGGAGTTCAACCCAACAAATCACTCAGGGGCCCGTTAAAATTGTGCCCCGCAATTCTCATGCACATTATCCATAAAATTATTCAAATAAATCAATAAACCAAAAAAAAATTTTATTAAACGGATTAAGGTCAAATTCAGATAAGCACGAAAAACACAAAAACTCGAATAGTTTGGATGCACATATAGTTTAGTTATATAAAATAATCAATGAAACGTTGGTCAATCTGATAGTTCTGGTGGTTGCTGTTCATGGTTTAAGGAATTGGTATTGTAATACACACGATGACTTGATGATGGTCGAATGGATTCGGCGATAGAGTTTTTGGGTTGGCATGCTGTTGGTATAGTGTTGGTCGTGATCGCTTCTTGATGGGTTCTGTATAATATTTCTCTTGTTGGTTTGGTACTTTTGCACGTTTTTCTGACCTAATGTATTTTGAGGAGGATTAGGATACATATCAGTGTTGTTTCCGCGATCACCACATATAGGAGATGATGGGTGTCGTCTGTTTTCATTGGGTTTTCTGTTTTTTCTGTCGGGTTTGCGAAATCTTTCTGCTGTACTTGTTGTTCCAACTGATCGAATTGATGGATTTGTTCCAGTATCCTTTTATCGATTATCTTGCATATGGGGTTGTTTTTACACATTAGTCTGATGTTGTTGACGTAAGTTTGAGCTGACCGGATATTATTGATGACATCGGATTTTATAGCAATTGGGTACGTGCATTGGCATGGCTCTAGTTCGGGTTTTCGACTTGTTTTTCAGTGATCTCGGATATTTTCCGGCTGAGAGTTTATTTGTGTCCATTCCATCAGATTGTCCGTTAGTATCATTTTTGTTAATAATACTCCGTGTCACATTATACTGATATACAATTATTTACTCTTTTTACATGCTATAAACAATTATCTTTATTAATTTAATCGGAGGGTTTTCTTTTAGGGTTTTTCTCGGCAAATCTCATTAGCGTTGACTTTGCATTTATGACCCTGTGTCTCATTTCGGGTAATATCTCTAGTTGCCTGTCTTTTTTGCGGGCTTCGTTTTTTAGATGTCTTATTTCCCTCTCTAAAATTTTGATTTCTTTTCTTTTCTTGTCCAGATTCCGTTCTAATTCTATTTGTAAGAAATCCTTTTCGCGCTCTTGTTTGTTGTTTCTTTATTTTTGTTTTTGATACTTGATTTCTATCTCTTCATCTTTGCGACACCATTTTCCCATCTCTATGCTTTCTTGCTGTTTTTCTTTTAATTGTTTGTCCAATTCCTTTATTGTTTCTTGGCGTTTTCCTGCCTCGGTCTTCCAATAATCTTCTATTACTTCTCCTGCTTTAAAACTAGCTCTTTCACTCCATAATTCTTCCGCGATCTTTTCCCAATTTTTCCCTCGCTTTCGTTGTTTGCGTAGCCATTCGTTTTCTTCCTCCACTTCCTTCTTTACCTCTTCTAATACTTCGTATTCTCTTTTCAATACTTTGACCATTTTCCTGTTTTCCCTCCATTTGTTTATCAACCTTTCATTTTGCTGTTTCTCTTCTTGTAGCTCTTCCTTTATTGTTTTCTTTCTTTCTGTCATCTCTATTTCAATCTCTCCCTCTTCCACTTTGGTCATTGTTGTTTCAAGCATTTCTTCGTTTTTCAGTTTTCGTTTCTACAATATATACAATTAATATTTGCGCTACAGTGCGGCTTATAGTTATACATTTATATGTAACGTTTATGTACATATGGTTACAGTCCCTGAATTTTACTACTATTAATTTTTTTGTTGGGATACAGTTCCCATTTTTAGTTTCTTTACATTTAATTTGTTATACAAATGTCTCTTCCTGACCCCCGTATCCTTCATCACTTTCGACTGATGGGTCCAGGTGGACAGCTATAGGGTCGTATGGGACAGTACCTTGGCAGCTGAGCTCTTAGCTCGTGTACCTCATCTCTTAATGCTCTGGAAACGTTTAATTCCTCGTCTAGCCAATACGTGAGATACCTTGCTTCGTCGTCCCTCACTTCGATTTGTTTTTCTAGATCCTCTGTCTTTTCTCCATCTTTCCATTTTTCTATATCTTTTTCTAAATTTTTACGGTTCTCCTCATACATCTTCCTTTCGTCTTCGAGCTACTTATTCTTACCGGCCAGTACTATATTCTTTTGTTCCAGTGCTCCCCTATAGCCGTTGCTATCTCGTTCAAGCTCCGCCACTTTGCTAACTAATTCCACAATCCTTCCTGATTTTTGCAAAATCGTTTCCTCCATTGCCATATTTTCTTGCTCCTTTAAGACTAATTTCACTGCCAAATGTCTTTCAAACTCCATCGCCTTTGTCTGCAATGTTTGGCTACAAGCGGCGATCTTTCTGAGTCTTTTCAGCTCTTCTTTTTGATTGTTTTCCTCCCATTTCTCTTGATCACTGTCGAATCCTAATTTTTGAGGCAGTTCTTTCATTTGTTTTCTTATTTCTTTGTTTTCCCGTTTCCATTTTCTGGCTTCGCCCAATAGATGGTTAGCTTTTCTCCCTTCTCTTTCTTTTTCGATTTCTCGTTCTTTATTTTCATCCGTCAATCTTTTCCTCGAATTTTTTACCAATTGCTTTAAAAAGTGGCAATGTGATTCCTGTCGGGTATTTTCTAATGCTGACCCTTTTGCGGCTCTTTTGCGGGCTTCTGCCTCCGCCCTCAAGTTCTGAATTAACCACTGGGATTGGTGGAACTCCCATTCCCTTGCCTCTTCTATGTAATTTCTAGTCCGATTTGCTAATTGGTGCATTATTTTATTCCACTTCCTTTTAGCTCCGTTAATTTGTGTTGTTGTTGATGGGTAGTTATCGGTGATTATTTTCTCTTGTGTCATCTTTTCTAAATTACATAGAGTTAACTTTCGTCGTTGTACATTTTATATTTTCTTATTATTCAAATGTTGATTTTTATTCATTTTTCGCTTTATTTATGGTTATGATATTTGGGGTTTCGATACTAGTATTATATATAATGTTATTGGGTATATACATCAATATTTACAAATTGATTATATACAAAATTATTCGCTCCGGTCACCCTAACCCTATATATATATATATATATATATATATATATATATATATATATATATATATATATATATATATATATATATATATATATATATATATATATATATATATATATATATATATATATATATATATATATATATATATATATATATATGGTGTCATTTCTTGTCATATCTTCCACTTTCCGCTGCAGGATGAAATTAGGCGCTCCTGATGCTGATCCTTCTTCTTCCAGAGGCCTCTGTTAACATGTGTGATTTCCGGCTGTTTTGAAGCTTTGCTCATGTATACTTTGGTTATTCAATATTCCTATGTCGATTTTTGCTGGAAAAGACCATTCTATTATTTCATCGTGTTCTCCTTTACATAGCAGGAAAACACCGACAAATGAGTCCCGTATCCGATTCCATCCCCGTTTGGATATATTTTCATTTTCATTTTGTATCCATTTTTCCATGAATAGAATGCTGGGCTTATTATCGTTGTATCTTTCCCATTTTTGCACTCTGCATTTTTTCTTTCACTCCTTGTATTTTCCATATATATGGTGCTGTTGGTATTATCTCGGTAAGGTTTAGTTCGGTTACCTTTTGGTATAGCTGTTTGACCATATTATGACTGGTTTCGACTAGATTTGTTTGCGTCTTTGTACTTGCTCCTGCTTCTTCGAATGCTTCTCTATCTCTAGCAGCTCTTTCACCAACGCTTTTAGTGAGGTTATTTCTTTCTCCAATTGCTTGGTTTTATCCTCGCTTTCTTGTATTGCTGTTGACTACATTTCCGTAGATATATTTTCTGCCAGATGTTGTGGTAATTCTCCTCTATTCAACTGCTTTTGGCATCCCCATCTCCCCAATACACATGTTACTCTTTTCTTCTCGCATTCTTTTAAATGTTGTGCTAACTTTAACATTTCCGTCTTACTACATTTGTTTGGACATTCTCCGGTGAATTCTGCACACAGTTTTTCTTCCTGTAGATGAGGTTAGGTTTTTCCACGTATCTGTTTTTCCGCAGTATTCACATTCCTATTGTCTTTCTTCGCATTGGCTTTGATGTTCCTTCTCTTCACTTGCTTTGATTGCTTTTTGACATAGTTCACAGTCATTGAGTTTATATGTACATTCTTCTATATGTTGTTTCACTTCCCATATTGTTCCTCGCCAATTAGATGGGGTGTTTTTGCCTCTTAAGTTAGAGCTCAGCATATCCTTTACTGCTTCTTTGTCTTCGTTGGTATCTCCTAATTTTAATATTAACGTTTCTCTACATACTGGGCACCATTGTAGTCCCTTTCTTAACATTTCCTCTATGCATTCTTTGCACAACCTGCATCCACATTCTGTTTGATGAGGTTCTTTTAGTAAATTCCCACATTTTCCACACATTATATTTTTGTGTATTCTGATTGACGTTTATGTTCTGATTAGCTCAACGATTCTTTTGATTTCCTCTCTTTATCGTTTATCCATTATATATACAATTATATATACATGTATTTTGTTGGTACTAATTTTTTATTTTATTTACAATATTTACACTTTAGGTTTTCATTTACTGGCTAGAAGAGTCGGCTTCCTGTCCGCCCTCTTCCCTACTGGTTAACCATTCTGCCCAATCTTCTATCTCCCCTTGCTGCATTTCGTCTGCCATTCTTATTAATTCGTCTTCTTGCATTTGGTTATATCTTGTTAATCGCTCAACTTCTCTCTGCATCTGTTCGATTTTTAATCTCTGGTCCTCTATTATTCTCACATAACTAAATCCTTTATTCAGACTTTCGACTAAGTTTTTCTGTATTGCAATTCCTTGTTCTTGTAAATTTGATATTACTTGAGCTAGCATCGCACATTGCTGCTTCAACATTTCTTCCGTTGTCGTGTTATGGTTTACTTCGTTGCCAATTTGTTCCATTCTTAAATTTATATACTTTCTTAAATCGCTGTCTTATTTTATTTTTAGTTAATTTTATCCGCAATCGTTTTATAATAATAATACCGCGCTTTATATAGAGATATAGTACTACCAGGCCTCCACCCACT
Source organism: Schmidtea polychroa (assembly GCA_959609185.1). NCBI lineage: Eukaryota > Metazoa > Platyhelminthes > Tricladida > Dugesiidae > Schmidtea > Schmidtea polychroa. The sequence goes on from CAUHTR010002407.1 coordinate 40,245, forward strand.
GTTCTTGATTTATATTACTAGGTATTTTTACCCAATGTTCAAAATTTCTGATTCTGGTCATTTCCAGTTCTCTACGATGTCGCTTATTTTTAATTATTTTTATGGTTCCCCCGTTATAATTACAAATGCTCTTGTGATCGTTATTCCACTGATCCATATCATTTGGCTCACGCTTATGGCTTCTCGTTTTTCATTACTTGTAGTTGTTGTTGTAGTTTCGGTGGTTTTTTCGTTTTCCTCTTCTATTTGACTCTTTCTTTTATCATTTTCTGTATTCTTTTTATTTCCTCATGGATTCCTTCTTTTGCCATTCTTTGTATTTTTTCCATTTCCTCTTCCGACATATAGTTATATCGGTTTTTCTCATCGTTTTTCTTGCGTCTCTTCTCTTCGTCTTTTTCGTTTGTTTTCTTTTCTGGCCGTCTTTTCTTCCCTCTTCTTCTAGGAGATTGTTGACATTCTCCTCCTGGTCCTTTTCTCGAGATATAGACCGTGTATTCTTTTTGTGGTTGAAGGTGTGTTATTGACATTTTATCTCCTTGCTCCAACCATACCTCTCTCCACTTAATTTTTGCCATTTTTATACCATTTTTGTGTTGGTAAACTTCTTGTATTCCCACTTCTTTTATGGGTTCTATATCTTTGTTGGTCTCTGATACCCTTTAAGTAGGCATTTGTCCTGTAAACATTCCCTTGTGAGTTCCCATTGTCGATTCTGTGGTTGCTCTTCTTCTTGGTTTGTTTCCTCTTCCTTGTTATCGTTATTTTCCGTCTCTTGATTTTCTTTTAATGTTCTCATTTCCCCGTGGGCTGTTACAATTTTCATCATTGCCAATACGAGTATCATTAATATCATATTTGTTTCTATTTCTTTACAGGAAAAAGGTAGACATACCCTCTGTTTTCCATTATTCGTTCTTTCTTCTCCTCTTGTCTTACTTTCTTGATTATTCTCTTCTTTTTCTGCATTTGAGTCGTTTTTTTCCTGGTTCTCCTTGTCAGACTTCTTTTCTTCTTCGTCTTTGCTTTGTCCGTTTTCATCGTTATCATCGTCTTTGTCTCCTCCGGTGTCGTTCAAAATGTCGTCCTCGACATTTATATCGTTTAATAATCTTCGATATGCCGTTAGATCTCTATTTCTTGCTAATTTCGCGTCGAATTTGAAGTCTTTTCTTCCAGTTGCAGCGTGTCTTTTTCTTTTCCATTCTTTTACTAGTTCTCTTAATTGTATTCGTCGGTGTTTTCCGATGCGCTCTCGTTCTTTCTGATTTTTTTGGGAATCTGAGGTCTTCTCTGTTCAACACAATTAAAATGATTTTCGGTGTTTCTCCTTTTGTTAACATATTTTTTACCATTGCATTTTCTCCATTTTCGTAAAACTCGTTTATGTTTGTTGCATATTTATTACTTTGTGGTATTCTCCATGTTAACAATAGTTTCATGGCTTCTAAATTTTTTCGTACTGTGTTCCATTGAAATTACGATGTATTTCTACTTCCTCTTTTCTCGCATTTTTGCATATAAATCGAATCATTTCCATGTTTGGTTGTATCGTTGCCCAATCCATGGTCGAGTTTCCCTCGTTGGATATCTCGTCAAGTCTTGATCCCGACTGATGTAGTATATGTAATGTTTTAGGGTGTATATTTGTTATTGCCGCGTACATCATAGCCGTTTCTCCTTGTTCGTTTTTTGTATTTGTCTCCTCTCCCAAATCTCTGAGGATTCTTATAATTGTTATGGCTCTGTTTCCTTTGCCGCTAATATTGCTTGTTGTAATGGTGCTCTTTGATCTTTTGCTGGTATAGTGAATGCTAGTGGTATGAATGTTTTTATCTTTTCTATGTCCAGATTTGTTGTTTGATCTCTTGCATATGTGTGTACTGTTTTAACTATTTTTGCCCATATTATCTCATCTGTGAGGTCTTGCATTTCCTCTATAAATACCTCTTTAGCCTTTCGTATTATTATTTGTTGATCTGTGTTGATAGTTTTTATTTTGTTGGTTTCCCCTTTGGTGTTGTTATTTGATTGGATTGTGGTTTAGATTCCCATGGTATCTTTTTCTTTATTTTTATTTTCTTTCCGTTTGCGTTATTGATACGTTCTTCTGCGGTAAGTGCTTGGATAATATTTAAATAGTTCTCTCGAATGTTGTTCATTGTTTCCATCATATACAAAACATTTACTGTTTCCCAATATTTGCCTCGTACTTTTTCTGTGAATTGAAATATTGATTTTTCGAATGTTGTGATTCGCTTTCTCAATAGCTGTTCATCTCTATGATGTGAGAATTTTATTCCTCGTTCCAATAACTGGTTTGGGATTTCGAATGGGTTATTGCCCTCTCAATGCTTCTCTCATTATAGTGTTTTCTCCTTTCATGAATGTTTCGTTTATGTTTATCATATAATCGTTTGTAGCTGGGTTTCTCCATGAGATTTGTGTTTCTGCTATTGTGCTAAGCTTTTCTTTGACTGCTTTTAATAGTCCATCATACATATTTCCGATTTCTTTGTTGTCCTCATAAGACAGTCATTTTATTAAAGTTGTGAATGCTTTAATACTTTTTCCTTCAATTGCATGGTGTAGTGCATTTTTCTGGTCCTGATTTTTTGTAGTTATTTTTGATCCTGTTTCTATTAAAGTTTCCAAAATGTCTTTTGATTTATCCCGATTAGCCGCTATCATTAATGGTGTATAAGCCTGATGGTTTTCTTGGTCTGTTGATATATTACAATCTTGAAATGCTTCTATTGTTTCTAATATTTGCTCATTGTTTCCTACTTTTTACAACTTGTGTAACGGTGTATTTCCGTAATGGTATGTGATTGTGAATAATATAGGTCATTGACTCTTGACTACTCCTAGTAATGGGTGTGTTCTTTCTCTGTTTGAGTAGTTTTCTATCATTGTTAGTAAGCCTCCTAATATTTCAAAATCTAGTTTGTCTTTTGTCCAACCTGGTAACTTGATTTTTACGTCTTTGATGATTTTTTCGGCTTCCGATGGTGGTAGTCCCGATCGAGTTGTTATAGGTTCTGTTGATAGTTGTAACGTATTTATTCTATATGTTTGGGACCTCGTCGTTAATGTTCATCCCTCCGGTTGGATTGTTTACTAATCGTACTCTTACGTTAGTTTCCCCTACGTTGCAATTTTTTGGTAGTTCCTGGAATCAATTCTGGTGTTTCTATCATTACCAAGTCGCCTGTTTGAAATGTGTGTTGTTTGACATTTTTCTTTCGATCGTGCAAATCTTTATATCTTTCCAGATAAAACTTTATATTCCGTCCTGCAGTTTCCCAAAGTTCTTGCATTCTTTCTTTGAATTTTGTTACATAATCGTCTATCTCCATATACTGGGATATCGGTGGCTGGTGTAATGTATTGTAATATCTTATTTTTTTTATTTGTTAGTTATATGGTTTAAATGTAAACTACAATCTCACACGTTATTTCTTTTTATTAAAAAAACTATATAGCGATAATTTACCAAGGTAAATTATCGCTATAGAAAATTGATTGAAAAAGAAAATAATCAATTACATTAAAGCAACAAGATTTGTAAAAATTATAGAATATCATTCAAATATAATATAAACCATATCCATCAAATAACCAAGAACAATCCATTCAAATTTGATATAAACAATATCCACCAAATAACCAAGAATATTCAATTCAAAGTTAATATCCACCAACATTCATCGAATAACAAGGACTATCCTAAACAAACTTAAAATACATTAAGGTTGATTGTAATAATTAATAATTAATTGTAATAATAATTGTAATAATTAATTGTTCCATTATATTATATTATTTTTATTATTCCCCTTTCTTTTTTAGTTATACAAAACAATACATACACGCACCCCGATTGTCCTGCTACAATATTTTTCTAAACAGTGACTCTTTCGGGTTCTCCAAGCTTCTAGTGATATAACATCATGAACATCACAACAGCTGGTATTTCAAATCCATTGGCATGTTGCATAATTTTATATATTCGTCCCAATCTCGTTGGTGACGGTCGACGTAATTCGATAGCATTTGGATGAGTGTTCCGTTGAATCTTTCTGTCATCCCGTTGGTTTGTGGATGGTACGGTGATGTTCTTAGTTTAACTATTTTAAAATAATTGGTGACCTCACTCATTATTTCGCTCATGAAGTTTGTTCCTTGGTCGGTTAGTATTTGCTTAGGTGTTCCATATCGACAACATATTTCCTCCACCAAGATTTTCGCGATTGTTTTTGCCTTTTGATCGGGCATGGCAAATGCTTCGGGAAATTTTGTCAAATAATCTGTGATTACTAGAATGTAAATATTTCCTTTGTCCGATTCTGGTAGCGGTCCAACTACGTCCATGGATATCATCGTCATTGGTTCTATTGTTACTGGCATGGGTGTTAATGGCGCTTTCCATTTTGTTCCCGTATTTTTCCTCGTTGCACATGTTAGACAGTTTTTTACCCATTCAGCTACGTCTTCAGATAAAGTAGGCCAGAAATATTTCTGCATCATTCTCGCTAGTGTTTTCTTTGACGACATGTGTCCTCCCAGTCTCCCGTCGTGATATTGCGTTAACAACTCTTTTCGTCTATTTTCTGGTATACACATTAGTCTCTTTTCACCATCCATTACTAATAACCAATCTTTTTCTATTACGTATCGATGTCGGTGTTTGTCCATATGTTCTTTTAATTTTTGATCGTTTTCATATACTTCATTTTTCCCTGTTTTTATATACTCGATGATTTGTTTTAATTCTGCATCCTCTTGTTGATCTTTACGTAGTTGACAGAAATCCAAGTCTTCTGCCACTAACATGCATATCTGTTGCATTCGTTGATCTACCAAATCCGGAAAGATGAATTTTGACATACAGTCTGCATTCGAATTTGCTCTTCCTGCTTTGAATTTTATGAATGGTGAATACTCTTGTAATTGCATTGCCCATTTCATTAATCTACTTGACGCTTCTTTATGTTGACCTAACCATACTAGTGGTTGATGATCTGTAGTTATGCATATCTCGTGTCCACATAATAAATATCGGAAATGTTTGATTGCTTGTATGATTGCTAAGGCCTCTTTTTCTGTTACTGAGTAGTTCTTTTCATGTTTCTTATACGTTCTGCTGTAATATACGATTACTCTTTCTTTTCCGTCTTCATCCAATTGTTCTAATACCGCTCCTGCTGCATACCCACTGGCATCTGTGGCTAGTAAGAAAGGTTTTTTGAAATCTGGATGAACTAATATTGGTTCTTCTTTCAATTTATCTCGTAATGTTTCGAACGCATGTTGCTGTTCTTTTTCCCAAATAAATGAAATGTCTTTTTTCACTAGTTCCTGTAGCGGCTTTGCGATGCTTGCATAGTTTTTAATAAACTTTCGATAATATCCACATAATTCGAGAAACTCTTGTACTTGTGTAACCTTTTTGGAGCTGGACAATTCTTTATCTTCTCGATATTCCTTGGATCTGGCTCTTTTCCTTTAGTTGACACTACATGTGCTAAAAACGTAACTTTTTCTTTAGCCCAGTCGCATTTTGCTGGTTTGAGTTTTAATTTCCATTGTCGTAGTCGCACAAATACATCTCTGATATCCTCCAGACATTGTTCGAATGTTGCTGAATAAATTAATAAATCGTCGATATATACCATACATTGTTTGATCCCATGGGTGACGAAGTTCATACATCTCTGGAATGATGCTTGTGCGTTGGTCAGTCCGAATGGCATTTTCCTGAACTGATATAAATCTCGTCCCAACGTGAAGGCTGTTTTCTCTTTGTCCTCGTCTTTGACTTTGATCTGCCAGTATCCGCTTTTCAAATCTAAAGAGGTAAAATATGCCGCTCCCTGCAACATGAGTAACATTTCATTGATATCCGGTAATGGGTATGTGTCTCTTTTGGTTACCGCGTTTAACTTTCGATAGTCAATACAAAATCTTTCTTTTTCACCATAACGACTGGAAATTGCCAGGGTGAACAACTTGGTTCAATTACTTTCGCATCTAGCATCTTTTGGACTTCTACTTCGGCGATCTCTTTCTGCATTTCCGCCAACTTATACGGACGTAGTGCTATCGATGTATCATCTATCAAAGGTATTGCATGTAGTGTAACATCGCATGTACATAAATCTAAATCTGATATTGCAAAGATGTCTTTGTATTCGATTAATAATTTTTGTAATTTTTTTTTCTCGTTTTCTTTTAAGTGTACTGTCGATTGTCCAGAGTTCATCAGTTTTTGTTGTTTCCCCTCTTACTTTAAGTAATTCAATGTCGATCATTGGTGTTAATCTTCTTAATCTCTCGTTTTCGTAGATGATTTTATCTTCCTCTTCGAAGTTGGTAATGTTGATCGGTATTTCCCCTTGTTCGCTTATTGTTATTATTTCTCGTGCAAGTGGTAATTCTCTTCTTTTTTCGAATGATCTACTTGGTTCGAAAATCGCTTCACCATTTATTTCTGTGTTTACTTTTATTTGACATATCATTTGTGATTTTGCTGGAATTATTATCTTCTCTGGGCTTCTGATTATCACACTCATTTTAAATATTCTGCCCGTTTTATCTTTCAGACACATTGTTGTTAAGTCAATCACTACCTCTTTTAACAATTAGATCTGTTCCGATTATACATGGTACGCTCATTTTTGGTATTACTGCTAAGTATGTTTCGATTTTATTGTCTTGATATCTCAAGGTTGTCCACCATCTTCCGACCACATCTACCATTTCTTTACTACACGCTATTATGTGGATTGTTTTTGGTTCGATGTCTTTCCAAAATTTGCCTGGTATTTGATTAATTGCTATTGCTGATACATTTGCACCGGTATCTATCATTGCATTTGTTTCGTTTCCGTTGATTTTAATCATAACTGTTACTGCTGGACCTCCAGGTGTGCTCATCACTGCTATTGTTCTCGCGTCGTCTGCTTGATCTACGCTTCTCGTTCTCCTCATGGGCATGTAATTCATTCCTGGATGGTTTGGTAAAGGTGGATACATATTTGGTACCATGTTCAGTGATGCTGATTGTTGTCCGATTATATCTAGTGGTATATAGCTTGCATTGGCTATCCATGTGTTTGTTTTCTCCTTTTCCCAATATGGGGCTGTTTCTTGATCGACTTCTAAATCTGTCTAAGAATTTTGGTCTATTCTTTTTCAATTGAGTTCTCGTTGCTTCATCGTGCATCGTTTTCCTGAATCGTCTGCCTATTTCCTTGTCGGTTCCTTTTATCTTTGTTATTATTTTGATTAGTCGCTTTATTCGGTGTATATCCTTTGAATGACCATGTAACACCATAGTTTTTGCTAAGAAGGGTAGAAATCCTACCGTAGATGCCGATTTTAATACCATGGTATACTATATGGAAAACGCCAAAATTTTGATTTACTTTGAAATCCAAATATTATACCAGATACACTATTTGGTTTATTATACTATGGTACACTATACCATGATATAATATTTAGCACTTTTTTAAAAATAGTATACCACTGGTACACTATTTGGGGAGGTATACTATTCGGCACTCTACGGTACTATCAGTTTCCAGTTCACTTTCTTTTCTCTTTTGTATATATCAAAACATGCTAACATTTGTGTTAGGATCACTCTGATGATATGAATTATTAAGATAATTCTCAATATTCCTGCCATCATTTGCCCAAATACTAAAAATCTTCCCCACATTGCTCTCATCATATTTGATGTTGATTGTTGGAAATGGTCTGTTGATAATAATAGTTCATAATTTGGGCCTGAATGAAAATTTGTTCCGCCGGTTATTGTGACCATATTGGATAAAATAGATTCTCTTCTTGCCGGAAATAATACGTTTAGTCGTGCGGCTTCCAAGTCTGTGCTTGAATACATGCCACCGTTTGATACGTCTACCGGTTTGAAATCTTGTTCTGTTGCGAGTTCTATTAGTCCGAACTTTTTTGGTTCTGCCACTTCGGTTGACACTGGTAGCATCACCCATTTCCATCTGGCTTTTCATATAGTGGTCCGTACAAATTTGAACAGTTAAAAGTATTCTATAATAGAATCCTATTGGGTTCATTATTCTGGTGACTGGTTGAACGAATCTATTTCTTCCTTTATAGCTAATTTCTAACTCATTTGCACATTTTCCTGGTGGTATTGTTGGTTTTTCTGGCATTCGTGCAAATGTCTTGGTACATGCTTATGTATACATCACTTCTCCGACCATTCTACCGAAATGTCCATCTGGTAGCGGGAGTGATGGCATTGTGTTATCTGGGTGCGTTATCGTAATTGCTAATTTTGTTTTTAATATTTCCTTATTTATTGAGCAGTCGTTTTGTATTAAATCGTAATAAACTTTCTGTAATGTCGTTTGTCCTAGATGGAATAGAAAATCCATTTTATTATTCGCATATAGTTATAATTTTATATCCTCCGTGGCTACCTTCCCCACCGCTTTATCTATGGTTTGCCTTGACATAAAAATACCTGCGTAGTTTGTTTTGTATACGATGCTATCGCACTTGGTGACCTCTTTTTCTTTTATGAATCTCATCCCGACATCTGGGTCATCTGTGATTAGTGCTGTTGGTGTTTTATTTGTTGACAGTCTCCCATCATTGAATATTGTCTGTATTGGTTTTCCATTCTTTATTTTTAGTTTTCCGTCCATGTCATCAGGGTCATTTTCGTATATTTCTCCCTTTACTTTGTTGAACACCGCACTTTTTAATAACTGGAGTCAGCATTTTTGTGTGTTAGCTTCATATAATATAGTGGATTGTCCTGTTTTACATACGTTTTCCGTTGCCCTACATATTTGGTTCGTTTTCATTTGGTAATTGTTTGCGTCGAATTGAGCTTCATATTCTTTTAACTCCACTGTGTATGACTCGATTACTACCACTCTCCTCTGATTGTGTAAGATCCACCATTACATGACCCATCGCTTGATTTAACCCGTCCAGCTATATAAATACTTTCGGTTTTAATCATTCCGCTTTGTCCGTGTATTGTTACTCCATCTCTGATCTTCATAGCTCCTGTTCTGAAGAGTTCCTTGCAATCCTCCCCTTGGACGTTTACTATCTTTCTATCTAAACCTGGCAATATGATTTTTGAGTAGGAATGTTGGCCGCAGTAATATGCTAGTATTCGTTTTGTTACTGCGCATTCTCTTGCTTTTGCTCGGATAAAATCGGATTCCTGGTACACGTGGTATGTGACTTTGCTTTTTACTGTTTCTAACTTGTTTGGTGACGCTTGCCTGCATTCCTCTATGTCTCTCAACGAATATTTTTCTCCCATCACTGAATTATCGCAGTCATAGATCACCACTTCTGCATAACATCCATATCATCATAGTCATCATTAGTGAATTAATTGATGCCTTTCTGCTGGATGGATCTTTCATTGGTAGTTCCCATTCTTATTCGTTTAATAACTTTTTTAATCTGATTGGCATTGATCTTTCTTGTTCCGTTTTCCGTGGTGCTTGTATGTGTCTTTTCCGCACTCCGGTGTGGATGATGTGTGGTTCAATTGTATTTTCGATGATTGTGACTGACATTTCCACGTGATTTATGAACTGCTTGTTTGGCAATTTCTTGCTGCTACACCCATCAGATTATACATTAAATTATTTTCGCGTCTCTTCACAATCTGTTTAGGTGGTTTTTGTCTTTTCTTTTATTAATTTTGGGATTATTCCTGATACGATGTTCCATAATTGTCTGGCTTCTACGCTTGCTACCTTGCGTTGCCATAATCGTCTCAGTTGTGGGTTTATTATTATCAACATATCTTTTATTAGTTCTCGTATCCATTTTTCTCCTCTTTCGATCGTTGGTTGCGCTTCCTTTAAATCCCACACTATCTTGTCTAGTTTTTCTAATCTTATGGCTCCTTGTTCGTTCTTCAATTGTTCTTTTGTTTTGAATTCTGGTTTTTCTCCTTGTTTTTTGGGTTTTCCTTTTGCCCGATTTTCCATTGTTGTTCCCATTTCCCTTGTAGTTTCATAACTTGGGTTTTTCTCATTATCTGTTCTTGGTAGTGAACTATCGTTATTTCTCAGCCATTCGTTCCATTCGTTTATTATTTTATCATTTTTGCCTTCTGTTGATAATTTTGTTAGTTCCTTTTGTCTCTTGAGTTGTTCGTCTGTTTCTGTTTCTGCCGTATTTTCGATTATTTCCTCAATACTTAGTTTAGTTGGTTGTTGATAACTCGTTGAAGGTTGGCTTGTCGTCCATATCTCTGCTCCAGTTGGCCATCTTACTAATATTGGTGATCTTTCTCCTGCTTCCTCTTCACTATCTTCTAATATGATCTCTTCAATCTCTTCAGTTTCGTTTGATTTGTTTGGTTCTTTGTTTGGACTTAGCGTACTCAAGCTTCCCTTTGTTGGCTTGCTGTTTTTACTTTTTCTTTTTATTGGTTTTCCAAACGTTTCTGCCATCGTTAGTACATTTACTTCCTCCTGTCTCATGCCTGTTATTCCTGTATCCGCATTATCATCTAATGATTGTCCTTTTAGTTGTAAAAGGAATGGCGTCTCATCTGCTAATTTTTGTTTTAATTCTCTGATTTTTGTCGTTGGATGTACTTCTACTTCTTCGCATGTTTTATCAGGGTATTTAATTCGAATTCGATATCTTTCCTGGGTATCCTGAGCCCATTCCTGATTTCTCCATTTTCTGATTACTTGGTCGAGTTGTTCTGGATACCATTCGTTGTATTGTCGATATTCTTCTATCTCCTTTACTATACCTCTCAAATAATGGATGTTTTCTGCTGCCTTTAAGATGAAGTTGGCTAGTGCTATCACTTGTCGTTTCTGATTTTTTGTTCCGGTAGCCAGAATATCACTTAGTTGTTNATCCATTTTATTATTCGCATATAGTTATAATTTTATATCCTCCGTGGCTACCTTCCCCACCGCTTTATCTATGGTTTGCCTTGACATAAAAATACCTGCGTAGTTTGTTTTGTATACGATGCTATCGCACTTGGTGACCTCTTTTTCTTTTATGAATCTCATCCCGACATCTGGGTCATCTGTGATTAGTGCTGTTGGTGTTTTATTTGTTGACAGTCTCCCATCATTGAATATTGTCTGTATTGGTTTTCCATTCTTTATTTTTAGTTTTCCGTCCATGTCATCAGGGTCATTTTCGTATATTTCTCCCTTTACTTTGTTGAACACCGCACTTTTTAATAACTGGAGTCAGCATTTTTGTGTGTTAGCTTCATATAATATAGTGGATTGTCCTGTTTTACATACGTTTTCCGTTGCCCTACATATTTGGTTCGTTTTCATTTGGTAATTGTTTGCGTCGAATTGAGCTTCATATTCTTTTAACTCCACTGTGTATGACTCGATTACTACCACTCTCCTCTGATTGTGTAAGATCCACCATTACATGACCCATCGCTTGATTTAACCCGTCCAGCTATATAAATACTTTCGGTTTTAATCATTCCGCTTTGTCCGTGTATTGTTACTCCATCTCTGATCTTCATAGCTCCTGTTCTGAAGAGTTCCTTGCAATCCTCCCCTTGGACGTTTACTATCTTTCTATCTAAACCTGGCAATATGATTTTTGAGTAGGAATGTTGGCCGCAGTAATATGCTAGTATTCGTTTTGTTACTGCGCATTCTCTTGCTTTTGCTCGGATAAAATCGGATTCCTGGTACACGTGGTATGTGACTTTGCTTTTTACTGTTTCTAACTTGTTTGGTGACGCTTGCCTGCATTCCTCTATGTCTCTCAACGAATATTTTTCTCCCATCACTGAATTATCGCAGTCATAGATCACCACTTCTGCATAACATCCATATCATCATAGTCATCATTAGTGAATTAATTGATGCCTTTCTGCTGGATGGATCTTTCATTGGTAGTTCCCATTCTTATTCGTTTAATAACTTTTTTAATCTGATTGGCATTGATCTTTCTTGTTCCGTTTTCCGTGGTGCTTGTATGTGTCTTTTCCGCACTCCGGTGTGGATGATGTGTGGTTCAATTGTATTTTCGATGATTGTGACTGACATTTCCACGTGATTTATGAACTGCTTGTTTGGCAATTTCTTGCTGCTACACCCATCAGATTATACATTAAATTATTTTCGCGTCTCTTCACAATCTGTTTAGGTGGTTTTTGTCTTTTCTTTTATTAATTTTGGGATTATTCCTGATACGATGTTCCATAATTGTCTGGCTTCTACGCTTGCTACCTTGCGTTGCCATAATCGTCTCAGTTGTGGGTTTATTATTATCAACATATCTTTTATTAGTTCTCGTATCCATTTTTCTCCTCTTTCGATCGTTGGTTGCGCTTCCTTTAAATCCCACACTATCTTGTCTAGTTTTTCTAATCTTATGGCTCCTTGTTCGTTCTTCAATTGTTCTTTTGTTTTGAATTCTGGTTTTTCTCCTTGTTTTTTGGGTTTTCCTTTTGCCCGATTTTCCATTGTTGTTCCCATTTCCCTTGTAGTTTCATAACTTGGGTTTTTCTCATTATCTGTTCTTGGTAGTGAACTATCGTTATTTCTCAGCCATTCGTTCCATTCGTTTATTATTTTATCATTTTTGCCTTCTGTTGATAATTTTGTTAGTTCCTTTTGTCTCTTGAGTTGTTCGTCTGTTTCTGTTTCTGCCGTATTTTCGATTATTTCCTCAATACTTAGTTTAGTTGGTTGTTGATAACTCGTTGAAGGTTGGCTTGTCGTCCATATCTCTGCTCCAGTTGGCCATCTTACTAATATTGGTGATCTTTCTCCTGCTTCCTCTTCACTATCTTCTAATATGATCTCTTCAATCTCTTCAGTTTCGTTTGATTTGTTTGGTTCTTTGTTTGGACTTAGCGTACTCAAGCTTCCCTTTGTTGGCTTGCTGTTTTTACTTTTTCTTTTTATTGGTTTTCCAAACGTTTCTGCCATCGTTAGTACATTTACTTCCTCCTGTCTCATGCCTGTTATTCCTGTATCCGCATTATCATCTAATGATTGTCCTTTTAGTTGTAAAAGGAATGGCGTCTCATCTGCTAATTTTTGTTTTAATTCTCTGATTTTTGTCGTTGGATGTACTTCTACTTCTTCGCATGTTTTATCAGGGTATTTAATTCGAATTCGATATCTTTCCTGGGTATCCTGAGCCCATTCCTGATTTCTCCATTTTCTGATTACTTGGTCGAGTTGTTCTGGATACCATTCGTTGTATTGTCGATATTCTTCTATCTCCTTTACTATACCTCTCAAATAATGGATGTTTTCTGCTGCCTTTAAGATGAAGTTGGCTAGTGCTATCACTTGTCGTTTCTGATTTTTTGTTCCGGTAGCCAGAATATCACTTAGTTGTTTGTATCTCTCTTTCTCTTCCCAGTATATTGCTTCCTTAGTTTCCTCACTGTCCATATCGGCATATTCGCGTTCTTTCTTTCTCATTGCATGTATATGTCTTATTTCGGTCTCACTTTCCGATGTGACATCCGTTTCACTTTCGTCACCTAATATCTGTTCTATTTTTTCTTCTTCATACTCTGGAAGTTCATCTTCCTCTTCTTCCGATTCGGTTTCTGTTTCCTCGATTTCTGTTTCTACAATAAATCCTTTCTTGATTTCCCATTCTTTTCTTTCTCTATTCCAGACTCTTTCCTATGGTGTCCGTCTTCAATTTTTGGTGTTTAACTTCTTTAATGTTTTGTGTAAATCTGTTTCCTTTAACCATTGCTGATAAATTCTGATTATTTCTATTGATTTGTGGTAAACGTTTTTATCTTGTCCCTTATTTCTCTCTGGTAGGTAATGTCTCTTGTTCGGAATTCGTCCATTGGGAGTATTCTGATTATTTGATGGTTATCCCACATACCAATTTCGCTTAGCGAGATGTCATCATCTTATCGTAATATCATTTTATCATACATTATTACCACATCGTCTATCATATCATCCTCGCTGTCGTTTCGTACTTTCTCCGTTATTGTTTCGTTTATCGTTTCTACCAGTTCGCCGACTGTGTTTTTTGTATTTGTTGTTTCTCTTCATTTGGCACCCATATGGTTATTTTCAATTTCATCGGTTGCGTTTATTTTAATCTTCCGTATTTTCTAATTAGGCTAGTAGTTCTCCAACTACTCATTCTGAATAATTCTGTATCTCGTAAATTACTCATGAATTCGTACATGGTTGATGATTGCTTTTCTAGTAGTAGGTCCCAATTGTCCTCTACTTGCTCTTGGATTTGTTTGATTAATTTTTCAAGGTTTCGTTTTAAAATATATTGTTTTGTTTGTTCTAATTTCAACTTAATGTTGAATTCGTATTCGGCTTTTGCGTCCTTGGCCCGTTCGTAGCTGTTAACTGGTTGTTTTTCTTTATGCATCTTCAATATTTGTGTCTCTCCTGGCCAAATTAGTGCCTCTACTAGGTGCATATCGGGTTTAATTTGTTCGCCTCGATCTTGATATAGGTACTCCTTTTTCCTTGAGTTGCCTAAATGTTCTCGTATCCAATCAAAAAGTTCGTCTGTAACTGTATTTTTTATCCATATTCCTTCGAGCCCTTTACTTGTTCCGATTTTGATTACGTAACGCGTGGTGTCGACTTGTTTCAATTTCTCCATATACTTTTTTATTAACGGTTTTTCTTCGATTGGTATTAAGTCTTTCTCGTTTCGTTCTAATCCCACTATTTTTTGGATAAAACGTCTGAAGGGTATTATGTTAATAAACTCTTGGTTTCTTACTACTACTGGAATTATTTGCGTTACATGCTTTATCGCTTCTCCCTTTTCTTTTCTTGTCTTCATTTCGATGTTTTCGTTTTAACTTTCACTTGTTTCGTCTTCGTCTTCACTTTTCCCTCTTCCAATTTTCTCTTTCAGTTGTCGGATGACTTCGTTTAGTTGCAGTACTTCCCCACCTAGACTGCTCACATAATCCTGCATCATTTGTTTCATTTGCGAAATTTCTTGCATAACGTTCATTTGTTTCCCTTTATTTGGGTTGTTTTGGCTTTTATTTATTCTATGTTGATGACATGTAGTTATCATTTTATTCGTGATGTTTCGATGCCTTTCATTGTCTTTACTTTCTTTTCACCTTCCATAAATTTTGTTGAATCGTTCTGTTTCGTCTGGTCTACTTTTATCTCACCGTATTTCTTCACCCTGTGCTGTATTTATTCAGAAATCGAGAGAGTACTATTCCTTCCACATTATTATTCGTCTCGGATTCATATTTGCAGAAGCTAACTTTAATGAGCCGTTCGATTAACTCTGTGTTCAAGACATGGTTATCGTTTGCTTTATTTTTTCATTTGGTGCTTTGTTATCTGTGGAGTTTTATCATATTTTTTATTTGAATGTTTATTCAATCGTTTTTATGGTTTAGTCTTTCCATTTTACCGATGCATTTTAACATCCTTGGGTACTCTACCCTTGGATTGGTATGTGTAGAAGGTATTAATTGTAAAGCATAATTGGTTTAAACATTCATTATCATACACCCTATGTATCGACTCAATACCAGAATCATTATGTAACTTGATTTTTCATAAACCCCCTAATTTTTACATTCTTATATATCATATACATATAATCATTCATACCATTACATATTCATCTTTCAGTGTATTCTCAAAAGGTTCCCCTTCTAAGGCAGCTATCATTCCATCTGTTTATCCATTCACTAATTTAACAATATAATAACAATTAACATTTAATAATTCATTAACATAAATATTATCAAGAGCCTGCATAAACAATCCTTGATCAATTGCTAACCCATCATTCAACCATTCAACCCAATCAAGGACAAATTATCAAGAAAGACTTTTATTTACTTTCATAAAATTAGCTTATCTTACTTATCCTATTTTCAAATCTTGCTCTTCATATGTAAGATTTCTGCCAGTTTCTTTTCCTATCAGTTTATTTATATTTTTTTTGTTTCTTGACTTCTCACATTTGCACTCTCCCTTTGGTCTTTACTATCATCATAATTTGTAAATAACTGTAAACTACACCAACCGGCTACTGATCACCATCGAATGGACACTGACTTGGTTTTTTATAATATAAAAATTAACTTGCCTATAATAAATTTGCGTGTGTCATAGCCAGACGTGACACTGAATTAAATTGGCAATTACACTATAGCAAGATAGAAAACAAAATCGCTGTTAAAAATACATATTATAAACAAACAAACACAACCACGACTCGCAAAATATACACAATAGGATATTGATTCAACAAGGACATTTAATTAGCTAAAAATTTTCAATTTAAAATTAATTAATTAAAAAAAATGTATGAGGATATGTCTGAAGCTTCATCAAAATCGACTATTTCATTTCCAGAAATTCATAGACGAATGTGTAAGTTTTTCATTAAACTTTAGTTATTTTATAAAATCTATATGGAATAACCATTGCTGATAAAGAATCATTAAATCCATGGAAGATGGACATGATTATTACGAATTAGGCCGTATTCTCGGAATTAAACGGAATACAATAACCAGCATTATTATGATATATAGGAAAACTGGAATTTAATACAGGCAATCGACCAACAATTATCACAACAATTATTGGTCAGGAATTATTGAACTTTATCGAAAGAAATTATTATTCGACATTAAATCAAATGAGATTGTTTTTATTTACAAATCACAATGTATGAATTTCAACAAAGTCAATATCCAGAATTCTGAAAAATGTAATGTATATTTAAATAAATAAATATCTTACTTCTTTAATCATTATTTTAACAAAAAATCTTAAAATTAACTAAAATCCAAAACAAAGCTTATTTGACATTGCTATGGATGTCTCATTTATTGTACACCAACCGGTAATTGATTATCATCAAATGGTCATTGACTTCCAAATTTAATAATATAAATATTAACTTACCTATAATAAATGTGTGTGGCATAGCCAGAAGGGACATTGAATTAGCTAGGTGACATTAAATTGGCTATTACACTATAGAAAGATAGAAAAAATCGCCGTTGGAAGAAAAATAAATAAATACATACAAAAACGTTTCACAAAATTTCTATAATAAAATATACACACAATAGGACATTGATTTATCATAAGGACATTCAATTAGCTAAAAATTTTCATTTTTTAAACAAATAATTATCAAAATGTTCGAAGATATTTCAGAAGCTTCTTCAGAATCGACTATATTATTTCAAGAAATTCGAGGAACTTAGCAGACCATTTTATAGTAATTTGAAAAATTACTATAATCATATTAAAAGGTTCTTCCCTAAATGCTTGAAAAAACTGGATATTTTAGATGAATTTTGAAAAATGTAATGTATATTTAAATAAATAAATAAATATCTTCTTTATTCATTATTTTAACAAAAAATATTAAAATTAACTAAAATCCAAAACAAAGCTTATTTGACATTGCTAAATGAATGTCTCATTTATAATAATCAAATACGCTTTGGTGTACATCAAGTGCGCTATGGTGTACTTGGAATTGGCACACAAGCGATCCCACACACACAAAACCCTACACAACCACTCGGTCACCAATCAACAAGAACTCCATGCACACCAATATCCACATGCATGCACACACAGGTAAGTTTGTACTGCAATTTTATCAATTTATTATAATAATGCTGTACATATTTATTTTTCAGATTTATTTCTACAATCAATCAAAACGGCGATTTCACATATTAGCACTCGAGCATTGGAACCATATCGATCAATTACAAACTGTTCTATGTCAAAATTTGTATGCAATTACCAGAGTTTAGAATTTAGATTCAGTGAGATTTTACTGCCAACTAGATATAAGAACTTTGCAAATTGGATTGTGATGTCAAATGGACATTGGAAATTCTTCGTGATCTCTTCACAACTTCAATAACTCGAGAAACATTTGTCAACCAGTTTTCTTTTCTTCAATTTACCAACCATGGCGAGTCTCAATCTGTCAAATAATCGAATTGGACTTATTGATGATGCAATTTCGACAATTTAATCAATTTGTGTTGGTTGTATTTAAATGATTATATTTCAATAAATAATTAAAAAATGTTTAATTTCTAGGTCAATAAATTGTATTTTATGTACTTTCGTTTTTTTATTTCAGTTTTTGTATACAATTTTCTAATAAGGTATTTAATTCTTCACTAACATTTCTATTTGTTTTTGTACGTTTACGAAATCATTACCTCTGTCTTCAGATCTTATATTGTGATCGACCTCATCGTTTCGAATTGTTTTTAATCAATTTTTGGATTATTCTCCAGATTTTTTCGAATTTCTTGTATTTATTTCATTGCAAAGTAAGTCAAATATGTCTTCACTATACTATTTAGATTTATCCAATATTCTTTTACGCGATTTTTTGGTGATATCAAAACTACAAACAATGGGGAAACCTATTGTGTATTATAAAACTATGTTTCAAAATCCTTTGACCCAAACATGTGGTCAACATTGTTTAGCTTGATTGTTGTATAAAAAATTTGATGTTTAATAAATGTATCCTTTCTTGTTCTTTTATTATTATTATTATTATTATTATTATTATTGTTGGGCTAGAACCGAGAATCGAGAGCTTGTTTTAATGAATCAAAATATATAACATAAAAATCGCACCAAGTTAAATTAAAACACCAAACACTAAAGTACATAACACACGGATGATAAATAAGACCCGGTTAATAAAATAAAGGAACGCAAATAAAGGTCGCAATCACTAACACCATTAGGAGAAATATCGCATTCGGAATATCTAACAACTAAAAATTAAAATAATAATAAATAAAATAATGG
>CAUHTR010002408.1:0-59102 GCA_959609185.1 Schmidtea polychroa
GGGAATGCTTTTTCCAGATATTTACTACTACTGCTAATTAGTAACGATAATTTACATAAAAAATTAATTAAACAAAAAAAAGTTTTGCATATACATTTATTACAATAATTCATTTAAATTAATTTTTTATTTAATGATGTTATTACGTTCCAGTATTAATTTTATAACAGCTTCAATTCCATGTTCAATTCACAATAAGAAAATCTTTCAAAATAAATTTCAATTTGTAAAATCGAAAACGCATTCCAATTAAAATTGAAAAATAAATGGTAATATTTTTCCAATTGCAAACTGGTTCACTAATCAAATAAAATTCAAATTCTCCTGTTTGAATTCTGTTTTGAAAACGTTTGATTAAATTATATTACTTTCAACTGCAAGTAGCAAGCATATATTAAATTATTATTTATATGGGAAATTGCTGACCGGCCAGACAGACAAACCGACTTAGGGTACCCTAGGGGTGGTGCAAAATTTCAGCACACTAGGTCCAACATACAAACAAACTTTTATCTTTATATATTAGGCTATCTGGGGTACCCGGCGTTGCACGATTTAAAAAATAGTTAACAGATTCAAAATAAAGAAATTTATTTCAATTCATTCATTTAAAAAAAATAATTAAAAAATACAAAAATTTAATTAAAAAAAAGTACATGTAATTTATATATCACTTATGATAAAGCTTGTCGATAGACTATATTTTTGGTTTTCCTTCTGGTGCAAAAATAAAAGGATTTCTTGATGACCCAACTCTAGAACATGCCGCATATAGCTGTCCATGGGCAAAGCATGCTTCCTCAAGTACAATGCCTGCCACTTTTAAAGACTGTCCCTATGCCTTGTTGATAGACATGGCAAATGTAAGCCTGATTGAAAATTGGAGGCTCTTGAAATCGAAAGGCATATCTGTTGGTATGAGTGGAATTCCTGGGATGAAGACATCTTCTCTTTTGGCGCAGCCTGTCAAAATTGTGGCTTTTATTAGAGATTCTTGATGCTCAATCGTGTTCTATTGCATAATTTAGGGATCCAAATTTCTCAGAAATATGATAGGAGCTCCAATTTTAAGTTCCAAGTTGTGTGAAGGCATGCCAGGAGGCACAAAAGAATTTAAAAACTCTATTGGATAGTAAACAGCTTGGACCAGATCTGTAACCGTATCAATTGATTTGTAGGTTTTTGAAATGCCTCGTAGAAAATTGTGAATTTGAGAATTGATGCTGTTGACTTTGAATTCTTTGGAGCAAGAATGGCTCTTTCGCACAACCACTCACGATTTCTAAAATGGTCTTGGATGTTTGGAAAAACTGCAAGGTGACCCTGAGTAGGGTTAGGGTACTCTGGGGGTGCTCACCTGGTGTTGAAACATAGCCTATGACCTGTCCCGAGTCAATTGAGGGTCACGTGAAAAATTTCAGCAACCTAGGTCCAATGGTGGGAAATTGTATAGGTAACAGAAAAACAAACTTTCATCTTTATATATTAGATATATTAATACAAGAATTTTAAAGAAAAATATTAAAAATCCTAAAATAAATAATTTGGGAGTAGGGTAACATGTGGACCCGGGAACAAAGACATATGACGTCATCGATGACGTAACAAATACATATTACGCCATACTCCCGGGTGAGGGGGTATTTTTTGAGGTCAAATTTTAAGGGCAACTTAAGGACACCGTCAAATATTTAGGTCAAATATTTAGAAAATTTTAAATTTGAATTCCAAAATTATTGTGCCATCGATATAAACCATATAACTACTATTACGCGCACGGTGATACTCTGAGTTTATCCGACAAGATATTCTGTCCCCTTAAGGGTACTGCTCGCAAGGGTAATGCTCACCCTCACTAGGTATCAATAGAAATATTGTAGCAAAACTCATATAGTCTATCAACCAATCAGGATCATATGGCACACAATTCTGTAGTATAAATAAAACATTATATTTTAAATTACTGTAAAAATGTCAAAACCTAATTTTATTGACAACTTGCTAAAAGAGATCGTTAACAAAAACATTACGGAAAGCCTCAGTTTCCTAATCAATCGGACTGAACAAATTATTAAAGGCAACCATATCGACTACCAGAACATGATGGATATGGAATGCCTTGAAACAAAGAAGTTTTATTTACATAATTGATTTGTATTAGGGTTCTCATCCGTTACAACATTAATATCTGTGTCACCTTGGTCCGAAAATTTTCAATACAAATTTCAATTACCGTTAAAAAAGCAATGATATTTCTAATTAAAATAAGGTGGGACTCCTTGGTCCTGATAATTTCAATACAAAATCCGACTATCACTAAAAATGATGGTAATTTAAGGTCTCGGGATATTTTCAATACAAAAAGCCAAGGATAGGCCAGTATTATTTGGGTGAGTCTCCTTGGTCCTAGGATTTTCAATACAAATATCAAAAATGCATAGAATTTTCAAAGTAAATTAAGGTGGGTCTCCTTGGTCCTGAGATTTTCAATACAAAAAGGGGGTCTTCACTAAAAAAGCGTGGTAAATTAAGGATAAATTGGTAAATTATGGGTCTAAAAATTGAATTACAGTAAATTATGGACTCAGACTTTTGAATTATAATCAATAATGGACTCAGATTTTTGAATTAAAGTAAATAATGGTCTAAATTTTTAAATTAAAGTAATCAATGGGTTCAAATAAGTAAGTTATGGTTCAAATTTGAAAATTAAATTAAATTGTAGGTCTAATAATTGAATTAAAGTTATCGATGGGTTCAAATGAGTTAATTATGGTCTAAAATTTAAAATTAAAGTAAATTATGGTCTAAATAAGTTGATTAAAGTAATCAATGGTCTAAATTTTTTGAATTATAGTAAATTATGGGTTCAAATTTTTAAATTAAAGTAAATTATGATCTAAAATTTTAAATTAAAGTAATCAATGGGCTCAGTTTAGTAAAAAATTTAAAATTAAAGTAAATTAAGGTCTAAATTTTTAAATTAAGTAATCAATGGTCAAAAATTTAAATTAAAGATAAATAAGTAAATTAAAGTAAGATTTTTAAATTTATTAACAAAAAATTAGAATAATAGTGTTTGAGAATTGAAATTTTTTAATGAAATTTTTTATGAAATAATTTTTTAAAATAATTTTTAAAGTAAATTTTAATGAAATATTTTTCAAAGAAAATTTTTAATGGAAATTTTAATGAAATAATTTTTTTAGTAAATTTTTAATAGAAATTTTAATGTAATATTTTTCAATGTTAATTTTAGATGCAAATTTCAATGATAATTTTTTAAGTTAATTTTAGATGCAAGTCTCTGTGAATTAATCAATGACCACATGAAATTATTGGTTAAATATGTATATATAGGTTATATTTGTTTGTTCAGTAAATTATGGTGTAAAATGTTAAATTAAGTAATACAAGGATAAATAGGTAAATTAAAGTCCAAATTAAAGTTAATTAAGTAATCAATGTTCTATAAAATTAAATTAAAGTTAAATAAGTAAATTAAAGTAATAATTTTTAAATAAGTAATGTAATATGTAAATTAAAGTAAGATTTTTAAATTTATTATCAAAAGATTGAATAACCACCAACTTTTTTGAGAAATGTAATTTTTAATGAAAATTTTAATGGAAATTTTTTAAGTTAATTTTAATGGAATAATTTTTTAAGTCAATTCTTAAAGTCAAATTTAAATGAAAGTTTTTTAAGTTAATTAAGTCAACTAGATACTACCAACCACCATCAAACCCATCGAGAAATTGACAAATATCAACCTACAACTAGATACGTACAGCCAGATACCTACTACCAAGTACTTACAACCCATAACTATGTACTAACAAATTGATCTTTAACAGAAAATCCTCTTCACTTGAAAAAATTGGATGAAAAATTAATTGAACTCAAGGCACCAATAACTTGGTAAAAATTGATTAAATCATTGTAAAAATTTAAATTGTTCAAATTAATTATCATAAAAATGTAATTAATGGACAAGAAAGAACTTTAAATCCAGTAAATAAAAAAAATACTGATCATTCAGGTTAATATGAATCAACTAAAGTAATAAATTAATAAAGATTTTGAAATAAGATCTAGATTTTGATTTAGATTGAATAAATTAATTTTAATTATTTTTTTAAAAGTAATACATGTACTCCATTTGATTGATTGATTGATCAATATATTCAAAGAAAATCAGTATAAATTCATTACAATTATCAAAGTCGGCAATCTACACTAAAACTAATTATCATTAAATTCCAAAAGAGACTAATGATAACATCTAATAAACCAGTAAATTCATTTAAATGACAATAATTGGTATATCCAAGCGAATTCTCTACTAAAATCATCTAAAAAGAATCATTTTCCCCTAAATATATCAATATTTAAAGATTGGTATTTTAATGATAAGTACTTGTTAAAGATCATATATTCTCCTCAAACTAATAAGATTCCTTAAAATCCCTTAAATGACTATATTTCTACCCTTAATTCATATTATTACAAATATTTCACAAAAATAATCTAAAAAGCGTCAAATTTCCCTGAAATAACTATCTTTAAATATTAGTATTTTATCGATAAATATCCTTAAAAGGATATATATTTCCCTCAAACTAATAAGATTCCTTAAAATTCCTTTAAATGACTAAAATTATATCTTTAATTCCTATTATCACACATATTTCACTATTGATAAAACCAGTTATAATTAAATTTTTGTTCTAAATGTAAATCACTATACTCGAAATTTAAAATAAATATTACTGTACAATATAACTACTGACTAGGTCCCATTGAAAGATTAAATTTATCCATATGGTCTTATTTTACTGATATTCAACCGATTTAATTACTAATTAAAATCATCCCGATAGATTTCTTCCAATAAAGATCAGTTTTCTTTAGTTGTTGTCGATGTTTTAAGTCAATATTTTTCAACTTTTGTTTGCCTATAATATTTACATAAAGATAGAAATAATTTAAAGTTGATGTCAATCCCAATTATCTCTAAAGATTTCATTGACAAAACCAAGTAAATTGGTCATTAACACTACTTAATAAAACCCTGGATAATTAGTAGAAAATTTAATAAAACATTGTTCTAAACCATAAATCTAAATTTATTTACTGTGCATTCATCACAACCTAATAAAACGATATAATTTCACAATATTATTGATTCATAACTGACTAATGTATTGCCATTTCCCTTAAAACATTGATATTTTACCAACATCACCTTTAAAAAATCATTTATTTCCATCAAACCGATCCCTCATTATATCCAACCGACTATATCCCCTCTCTTAAAAATCATTTATTCCCATCTAAACCGATCCCCATTAAATCCAACTGACTATATCCCCTTAAAAATCGTAATTTCCCATCTTAACCGATCTCTAACCCAATATTTCTACACCATTTAAACAATATATAACCGACTACATCCTTTAATTCTACCCACTTGAGGTTATATTCTTCTTTAATTCACTCAATCCTCTTAAAATCCTTAGAGAACTTCAAAAATATATATTTTCCTTAACTGTCACAGACACCAAACATTCTTCCATTAAAATAATTTAGTATCTATATAATAAGAGCCCACTAAAAGATCAAAATTCACTAAAATTTTCTTCAAATATTTACCTAACTAGAGATGATATATATTGATTGATCATAATTCTTCAACAATTCAGCCAATCATTTTCAAGCAATAATAGCAAACTAAATCACAAATTTCTGTATATCCTACAATAATTTTCAAGTAAATATGAAGTTCTTGATAAAGTTAACTGGTTTCTTAGCTTATGTTTTTTAAAGTTCATCAATGTGTAAATGGAAATATTCTTAGAAAATTATTGAAAAATTATTTATTCAAATTCAATATCATTACAAAGTCATCAAAAATTTATTCTGTCACTTGTCATTAAAAATTAATTTTTATTTAAAATTAAAAAACAAGTCAAAAAAATATAGAAAATTATCACGAATTTCTATTAAAATCACCATTAAAATTTTAATTTTTAATCAATCAACATGAAATTCATAAAAATATATGAAAAAATTATTTAGTTAAATTCAAAATATCATTACAAAGTCATAATCAATAAAATTTATCCTATCACTTGATTATTGTACAAACTCTAATTATTAACCTGTCATTAAAAATAAATTTTTATTTAAAATTTAAAAACAAGTCAATAAAAATGCATCCAATTATCAAGAAATAATTAAATTTATCTTAGAATTAACATTAAAACCTTAAATATTCTTTCAATCAACATGAAATTCACTAAAATGATAGAAATCCACAAAAGTAATAGAAATTCATGAAAAAGATAGAAATTCGCAAAATTACAGAAATTCACAAAACATTACAGAAATTCACAAAAATAATAGAAATTCATAAAAATGGTAAAAATTCACTTGAATATTTACTAAAACCATCAGCTCTAAAAATTACCAATGAATGCCTTAAACAACAAATTTGACTAAATAATCATTCAAATAAAGCATTAAAACCAAATACCAGTACCCTTACGATCAGTACCCTTATGAGCAATACTCATAGCGAGCCAAAACATCCTGTCGGATAAACTCAGAGTATATATAATAAAACAAATTAACCATTAAATTTATTATTGAATCAGTCAAATTATCACAAATTTTGATAAAACATCTTATTCTAAAATGGTAAGCAGAGTAAAATGGAAATATAATATCACAGAGAAAAAGCTAACAATGAAGGTGTTACGAATCTTCATTAAAGTGAGGAAATTTTTCATTACTCGACTATAAATTAGTAATTCCAATGGGTGAAAATAAGTGGTAGAATAATTCATTAATGGCATAGATAAGATGAAGATGGATAAAAATGGAAATATATTAATTGCATTTATTTAAAATTATTTCACAAAATTCATAAATTTAATAAAAATATTTAGTACAATTTTGAAAGAAATAAATGTGGGGAGGATATAAGTAATTAAATAGTGGAAAATCGGGGGGATATAAGTGATAATTAGTGGAATATCAAAAATCGGGAGATATAAGTGAGGAGGATATATAATTTAAATTTTTTTATTTTAAAATATTTTATTACATAACAAGCCGTGACTAACCACCTGGCTGTTTTTTCTTGCACTTCTTCGTCTAACTCCACTTGGTAATATGCATTACCAAGATCGATTGAGCTAAAATAAACGGATCCTCCTAACAAATCTAACATCTCGTCTATGTTTGGCATTGGAAATGCCTGCCTTTCTGTTACTGCGTTCAGCTGTCTGAAATCTAAGCATAGCCTACTATCTTTTTCCTCTTTTTTCCATACGCAAATTAACGGCATGTTCCATGGAGAGTTGCATTTCCGTATAATACCGTTTTCATACAAATTTTGTATTGCTTCTTCAATTTTTGTTTCCAAATTTAATGGTTGACGATATGGTTTTATGTTTATCGATTCACCTCTTGTAATTATCTTATGTTTTACTAAATGTGTGCGACCCACATCCCATTTATCCACCATAAACACGTTTCCACTGTTCGTTATCATTTCCTTTAATTTACTATCATCATTAATCTTTAGGTGTTCCAACGCTCGCGTCAATCTTTGTCCATTCTTTATTTGTCTGCTGAATTTTGCTTCAATGTTACAAATATAGTTCTTGTCTATTTCACTAGATTCGCTATCTTTCTTTTTTGCCAGTCTATATCCAAATGATTCTTGTAATTATACTCATCCAATCACCTCTGGTGTCACTTTCTCCGCCACAATGAATCTAACTTCCTTGGAAATAGTTACTTTAACCTTAGTTCTTCCAATTGTCTCTGTGATGAAAGTTGTAGTTTTTATCGTTATTATTGTTAATTATTGTTAATTTATGTTATTTTGGTGAAGATTTTGTAGAGCCCGAAAGAGTCACCGTTAAAACTTGTAGCGGAACAATCGGGGTGCGTGCTATGTTCAAAATATAATAATTACGAACAATATAAAGCTACGAATATAACGCAAAACAATAATAAAATGTTACATCTTTTAAACTTTATTATAACAAAGAAATAAAACCTCGTGTTAATCTTGGATTTTCGTAAATTGTAGTTCAAAATATTCTCTTTGATTTTCTCTGCACTATAACCTGTTTAGGAAATTTATATATCGAGAAATATGCTTCAAGTACAAATATAGTTCGATTAAAAACAACTGATTGATGAAACAGTATCTGCGTTTTCCGAAAACTTCTTTCTCCTTTCTTCGCAATACTCACAATCTGTTTTGCAGTAAAATTCAAATAAGATTTGTTAATTCTCAATCTTTAATTTTCTATTTCCAACTCGACATTGATTTTTTTATTTGATTTTTTTTAATTTTTATTTTTGTAATTTACTATAGTAAATTATCGCTATATAGTTTTTTATTAAAAATCTGGATTTCCCAGATGGTTGTATTTTATATCTTAGTATACACAATTCCTAATTGTGAATACTAAAATATTAACAAAAATAACTGTACATTACATAACTTTCCCCTTTAAAACCGGAGGTTAACATGAATCAATAAGAAGTAACGTAAAAAATATTACATTCAATAACCTTATTTTTTCGTATGTTTTATATGTTTTTGTGTATTTTGTTTCTGTTTCTTTGTATCTACAACTTCAATAAAATTAAAAATTTACATTTTGTTTTGTATCTACAAGAAAAATAAAAACTGTACAATTAACGCTGTTTGTGCGTGTGTTTGTTTGTGTATGTTTGTGTTTTTATTTAAAGCATTCGCTGTAACGTTTTTTGTATAGTGGAGCCAGTATTGTGTCTTTGTCGAATATTTTGATTGAATTTTTGTGGTTGAATGTGATGTTTTTGTGAATTGGTTGTTTTTTTGTTTGTGTTTGGGTTTGTGTTTTGTCTTGCGGTGAGTTGTTTTGTGGGTTTTTGTTTTGGTGAGGGGTTTTATTCGTCTTATGTTTATTTTCATTTTGTTGTTGTTTTTGATTATTGTGGCGACGTTTTTGTTAATTTCTAGGAGTTTGAATGGACCCTCGTATTTGGATTCGAATCCTTTTGTGAATGGTTTTTTTATTAGGATGAAATCTGTTGTTAATACTATTTTTCCGTCTAATTCGGAGTCCGGTCTTCTTTTTAAAATTCCTTTTGGTTTCTGTTCGGTGGTTTCGCTATTTTTGTTTGTTATTTGTTTGCTGTTTTCGGTGTTTTTGTTTGTATCTGATTTAAGTGGTGGCAAGTTTGTTGCTTTTCCGAAAATTTTGTATGCTGGACTTTCATTATCTGTTGAATTTGGGCTATTTCTTAGTCCGATTAATATTGTTGGAAGTTGGTTTAACCAGTTTTGGTCATTGGCTTTTGTCCTGATGCTTTCTTTTAATGTTCTGTGAAACCGTTCGATTTTCCCATTTGATTGTGGGTTGTAAGCTGTTGTTCGATTTCTTTTGATATTGTATTTATTGCACAGTATTTTGAACATTTCTGATTCGAATTGTCTGCCTTGATCAGTTATGATTGTTTTCGGTTGGCCGTAACGAGCTATCCAGTTTAGTTCGATCATTTCGCAGATATTTTTTGCTGTGATTTCTTTTATTGGGATCGCTTCGAACCAATTGGTTTTTCTGTCTATAATTGTTAGTAGATATTTGTAGTTGTCGTTTGGTGGTAGTGGTCCTACTACGTCTGTGTGTATTGTTTCGAACGCTTCACTGCTTGGGAAGTTTACTTTTTGTGTTTTAGGTTTTTTTGTTGTTTTATTTAATTGGCAGCTATGGCAACTTTTGACGTAATTCTTGATGTCTTCCCGCATGTGAGGCCATACATATTTGTTATGTATTAACTCGAATGTTATTTTGTTTCCCGGATGATTGATAGTATGTATCTTTTTTATGCAGTCTTGTCGGAGTTCTTCGGGTAGTAGGATTCGTTAGTTGCTTTCGTTGGAGACATCGTGCCATATTCCATCGAGTTCCTGTAGTTTCAGGCTGTGTTTAGTAGGCAGTTTGCTTAATGTATCGGTTTGTCTGGATTTGATTTGATCCAATTCAATTATTTCTCCGAATTCTAGGGCGTTTATGTCACTTTCAATTCTGGATAGAGCATCTGCTGCTATGTTTGATTTTCCTGCTACGTAGTTTATGTCTCAATCATGTCTCAATTTACTATAGTAAATTATCGCTATATAGTTTTTTATTAAAAATCTGGATTTCCCAGATGGTTGTATTTTATATCTTAGTATACACAATTCCTAATTGTGAATACTAAAATATTAACAAAAATAACTGTACATTACAGTCTCTATCGTACTTTCGTTTGCACATCGTAACTTATAGTCGCTTCTCATCAATTGTTGTCCTCGTAACTTGTTAAAACAGTTCACACTCATTTCGTTTATGTGTGCTCCGGTGTCTAATAAACAGTCGAAAATTTCCCCATTCATTATTACTGTTACACTAGGTCTTCCCTTTTGCTTTTTAATACCATTTTAAATGCACTTGGATTCGCAATCAATTTCTTATCAAATATTTGTGACAACTGATCCAAAGAGTCGCGATAAATAGATTTAAATTCAGCAGCAGTTAGGTTTTCAATATTTGAATGACGATTGGTAAGATCTTTCCAATGAAACGAAATGCGTTTAAGAATATTCATATCTGAATGTGTCATTAATAAAACATCTGGATCATCGTCAAGAAATGTAAAATCTAAATCATTCAATGAATTTGAATTAGAAGTCCATTCAATTTTAAATCGTTTTCAAAGAAATATATCTTTAACACTATTCCTACTGACACTTCACGTATACCTATTCCTACCGCGGCCGGTCAAATGATCGGTCTTTCAAAACTTATATTTTTCAATATTGAATGCAGACCAATAGACAGCTTACCAGTATAAAAATATATTTTCTTTTATTCAAGAGTACATAAACTACATTTATTCTTTTTCGTCGCACTTTTTACAA
Organism: Schmidtea polychroa; assembly: GCA_959609185.1. Classification (NCBI taxonomy): domain Eukaryota; kingdom Metazoa; phylum Platyhelminthes; order Tricladida; family Dugesiidae; genus Schmidtea; species Schmidtea polychroa. The sequence goes on from CAUHTR010002408.1 coordinate 10,976, forward strand.
ATGGGCTTCTCAACTATACATTTTCCGCATACGTACTTTTTACATTTTAGACAGATTTTATTCGTCTTATTATCTTTACAATACCTTATCTGACATGTTTTCCGTTCACTGGAACCTGTACTTGTACTTGCGATGGGTATTGGTTGATTTTCTTTGCCAAGCTCTTGTTAGTATTCGATGGCAAGTTCTTCTGCCAATTGGAATAGAAATTCCTGTCTTGTAATTTCTCCTCCCGTAGTTTCTTTATATAACATCTATGCATTTATCCCGGCTAAATCCAAGATATTAAAAAATACTTGCAAAGGCCATCTCCGAGATTTAGATTTTACCGAATAATTTCTGGCCATTTGGTCGGTCACATCTACGCCAAATTTGGTGCTATTATACAACTGAATTGTCTTCGATGTTCGGATGTCATTTTCTTCAACTTGTACGGAATTGTGCATTGAACTGAGAATTAGAACTTTCTTTCTTGGTTTGGCTTTGTAAAATGTCAACATACAATTATTTGACCGATAGAGTTTGGTTGAGAAAAGTGCCATGTCGTCGTTTTTCAGTTTTGCCAGTATTGGTAGCTCTTTTCTATTTGCTCTAATTACCCAACAATCGTAGTTTTTTTTGCTAAAGGTAGGCTTGTAAAAAAGTTGTCCGTGGTTATATTTCTTCCACATCCTACATACGGTTTTGCTAATTTCATAGTGACAATCTCTCCAAGAGGAACTGAGGGTTCTCTACTTTCATCTTTTCCCAAATATGGAAAGCCGTTTATTATATATTTGCTACTTACATCGGATGCTAACCAGAATTTTTTACCAAATTTGGTGGTTTATTGGGCATGTATTGAGTAAATCTACACATTGTTTTCGTTGGAAACAATTGTCCGTCAATAGTAATATATGGCCCTGGTTTATAACAATTTTGACTGTTGTCAATAAACTTGTACCAAACTTCCGAAATCATAGCGAATTTATCGGTTTGTAAGCGTTGGCTTTGCTGATTTCTGTCGTCAAATCGAATAAATCTCATAATCTCCGTAAAGTCATGTCTACTCATAATATTTGAGAAAAAAGGCGGCCCACTTTTTATTCCATAGAAGTCCTATATCTATATTCTTAGCCTCATATGCGCCGCGTGCATACAAAATTGCAAAAAATGCATATAACTTTGCAGTAGACAGTTCCAATTTATATCCCAACACTCTAAATGCTTCTGTTTCTGTGCACTTTTTTATAGGTGCTCTTCCAGGATTGGACCCTGTTTTTACTTCTGCCAAGCAGTTCCGTCCATCGCAATTTCACTTACCTCTTCGTCATTCTCACTATCGGAACTAAAACTCTCCTTCTCTTTCGTCGGTGTTCGAGTCGGTTTCAAGTGGATCATAATTTTCCGTATTGTCGATTTTTATATCCAGAATTTCTTGATCATCTTCAGAACATTCTGCATTGATATCATTTATTTTCTCTAATAATACATTCACACTCCTCAAACGTCTTGACATTTTCGGGACAAATATTCAACGGAAAAAATAAAAACTAAAATATGAAAATGTAAATCAATATAGATAAAAAAATCAATAAAAGATAAAATGTGAAACTTACTGCGACGTATTATTGGTCTTGTTCACTATTTTGAAAATGGCACTTACAACACGTAATACGATATAAAATATTATAAATTAATAATAAGACTGCCAAGTATGCTCTTTGTGACTTTTACGTTTCGATGCACTCTGTTCGTTTTGCAAGACTCTACTGATTTGAATTCGTGAGAAGACGTCTATACATTTCCTTCAGTTATGAGTTCATTTCTTTTCCGTCATAGTAGATAAGATTGCGTGAGAAAATTCGAGGAAGTGTACCGTTTCAGATCAATCAAGCAAATAAACACCGCTAACCCGATAGTCGAGCGAGAACTGCAACCACTTGGAAGTGCCGTAAACCATTTTCTGGAAGGCACTTATAGGATAAAATCATGTCACAACTACATTAACTTTTGTTTGTAACGACTTTATAGTTTTGGCATTGAGTCTTAGAGAAAAACTATTACAAAAATGTATAAATCGTACCACCGGTCAAATGACCGGTCGTGGTAGGTAAGACAGACTACAAATCTTTCTCAGAAAATAAACAATAAAAAAATAAGTGAATATTGAAAAATGTATCATACATATATATGAGGAAAAGTCATAAAGTTTAAAGATTAAAATTGAAAATTTAAAAACGGTCATTTGACTGGTCCCAGTAGGAATAGTGTTAAAGACATGGATCTCTGATGGAATATTTGAAACCATGGATAAACTGTTTATAGCTGGTATAGAAGGTAATTCCATGTGGTTGAAATTTTAATTAAATAACAATAAACGCTTTCAAATAATCCAAAAATAAACTTTTAAATATTATTCGCAAATTATTGCATTCAAAAACATATATTACAATTGTTGGGTTTTTGCTAATTCAAGTCGGTAACCTCTGACTCCTCGTGTCATTTTAATCAAAACAATAAACTAACCAACTTATATTTGAGTGACAAAAATATATTTGTCTTAACAATAAATAATCAATAACCAAAGTTCACGTTTGACCGATTCTCTGCTCGGTGTTGATGCTTTGTCAAAAGATAATATTCACCTTTTTATTCCTTAGCTTCTCTTGACCAACGTTTTCTTTTCAATTTGACTTGATTCCTTTTCACTTATTCGTATCTCCTATTCTATATTTCCCTAATCTCCTTAATTCGTCTTTATCATTTGCCTATTCTCGTTTTCTTCTAACCCTAGCTGAGGCAAAATGCCAATTATTTTGAATTTCGACTTTTCTTTTATACTAGAATAATCACTTTGATTAATCGGTTTTTGACCTGATTGCTACTATTTGACTTTCCAATTTATTGATTTTTTTTCGGATTTTTGCCTTTCGAAGCAGTTTTTGCCATGTCCTACTACTGCTTCCATCATACTTTTCTTTACTATCAATTCTGTGCATGATCACGCTTTTATTTGTCTTTTTCCTTCACCTACTTTTTATTTAAATTTTTAATCTAAATTTATTTAAATTTATTTTAATTTACTGACCTCAACACAATTATCTAATATTTAAACAATCTGTTTTTTATACATAACATAAATGATTTTTAGAAAGTAATAAAAAAATAACAAAATATGTTTTCCCAAACTGTTTTCACCATAATTCAAATAAACGTTTTCTTCTTTAAAAATCTTGAACGCCTGTAAAATCACTAGAATCTGGTTTTGGCACAAATTTTTATTATATAATAATAATGTTAATAAAATTGTAATAATGATAATAATTATAATAATAATATTCAATTTTTAATTAAAAACGAACAAATCAGAAAATTAATGTATCAAATAAAGGTAATTTACAAATTTAATAATAATAATCTTTATTTATCAATTGAACAAATGATGCTATTGTTTTTTTTAAATATTTTCCTCAGTTAATATTGAATTGTTGTTGCTCTTTCATTGAGAAACTGGAAAAAAACACAAATTCATTTTAAACATTAAAGAATAAAATTATTACTTAAAAAACCCATGAGTTGTTAATTCTAGCGTTGATTAGAAAATTTATATATGTATGGGCAAATGAGCTAATCCATCTCTGTATTAAACATAAATACACTTTTTCGATTATCTTTAACTGTAATATTCAATAAATTTTCTTCCATTTATATTGGATAGAACAACAATCTTACTCTTTTTTCTTATAACTTTGTTACAAAAATTTTCTCGAATGTATTTTCATAGCAGGTAATACAGTAAAACCTTCATTTTCTGTTGCAAATTTTAAATGGTTGGGGTCTTCAAAAGACCTCTTTTGTGTATAATTCACTATAAAAGTGACCCACAAACAGTTAATATTATTCTATGAAGCATTGTATAAATTTTAATTTTTCACGTTAATTATCAACCACTCCCATGCAAAAATGATCAAACATTGAAATTATTATTAATAATAATTCGAAACATTTTAGAAATAAATTTTAAGTTTTCACCAACAATGGCAAACTTAATTCCCCAGTTATTTCTGAGTTTAAAATGTCCTCAGTGGTTAAATGTAATAATGACAGTTTCTAAACTCTAATTCCAATTCTCAGTCTTTTATTATGTTGCAAGAACAAAAAATCAGGAAATTGAATTTTCATTTACAAATCTTTATTTCATTTGACTTAATTACACAGCAAAAATTATTATTATTATTATTATTATTATTATTATTATTATTATTATTATTATTATTATTATTATTATTATTATTATTATTATTATTATTATTATTATTATTATTATTATTATTATTATTATTATTATTATTATTATTATTATTATTATTATTATTATTATTATTATTGGTGGGTTACAGGTAATCAAACATTTTACCTCGTCGTGCTGTTTCCAGCGTAACCCAGAATACAATCAAAGTACGACCACGATGAACGATCAATGAACGATCAACGTTGGTACTGTATCAAAGGTTTGAGCACCGGCAAAAAATGAGCTTGCTCGGCATACTATAATTGTCCAGTGCTCACTTGGGTCCACGGACTGCCGATAGAAGGCCCGTGTCTGATTTTCCTAGTCCCTTCACCTTAGATTGTGTTGCCGAACTTCATGTATCATTATAATTTCACCGAGCAAACCGGTTTAATACAGACGCAAAGATTTAATTTGATATTACATATCTCTTTTAATTTTTCTCAAACTTAATCGTCACTACAGGTGTCGGTTTATTGGTTTTCTCGGTAACCGGCGTGTTGGCTTGTTTTGATTGCCGCAGTCTAGCGCGTGCTGCCTTACCAAGACGAATCTTCTTCTTGGGCGGCGTAGATGAAGCAGGGATGCTGGGGCGGTCGCGTCCTTGTCCACCTCTTGTTGATTCACCAGCGTCTCCAAATCTCTAATCCACAGGCGAAGACCCCGTATTTCAATCTGATCTTGGATGCTCTGAAGCTGTAGTTACTGGATCAGCTTCAGGCGCTTTTCCATTTCCGCGGGACAAAACCAAGTGCCCTCCAATTCACGGCACCATCCTTTGAACTTTGAAAGTTTTATTCGTAGCTCCTCTACCTGTTGCTGTGCTTGTTCGCGATCTTGACGCATGTTTTCCATTAGTTTGAGCACTGAAACTAAAAAAATCGTATAACATCGGCTTATTTTTAAGGTTTCCAACAATCAATCTAATTATTTAATGTTAATAATGTAAGAGAGAATTATTAATCCCGGATGTTCCACGCCCCTAATCGATAACTACTAGAATTTCGATCGTTTTTCCTCGACTATAATCGATATCTTTGCACTTGGAGTCCCCGCTGATTACCTATCTCCCTCCCCTAAACCAGCATTTAAAGCATGAGCACGCAATTTTAAAAATTATTGCAGACCTAGTGATTCTAAAGCATACATACCAAATACCAATTAGTACGCAAACACAACCAGAAACATACATATATCAAAAACTTAACACGCAAAGAAAACCAATAAATTAACAACACAGAGAAATTTGGCTATTCCGGTATATCAGATGCGTCAGAATTGTCAGGTTCGAGTCCTTGAGGACCCGTAATAATAATTGTGAATGACTTCACTTGTTGGAAAGCACCTTTCGCAGTCTCCCCCGCTTCTTAGTGATGATTGAAGGTGCTCTCTGGAGCTCGTTTGACCTGTTCCACTGGTGATCCAGACCGCGCTGCATGGCGGCTATCCTGTCCGCATTACATAGTAGCCGGGTGGTTCCGTCGGGGTCTTTGAGCTCACCTGACAAAATCTCTTGTTCAATCCAGCGCAGGCGTCCTACTGCGGCCCAACTTCATCGAATGCCCAAATTTGGACTTGCTTTGCTTGGTTGATACAGAGCTCCACCTTTGGCTCAATTGGTACCGTATCCCTGTACATCAATTCATGGATCCGGTACCAGATCCATTTTGATCGGAGTCGGGTGATAGATTCGGTATCATTGAGGGCGGTTTCGCTTCCATCTTGAGATTGCTCCTGGTTGAGATTAGCCGTCGAAGTATTGGCCTGGGAACTGGATTGCCGTGTTTGAGACATTTCTGTTAAAACAACAAAACATGGTTAACTTTTCGTTAAAGGGTTGACTTGAAAATTCTCAGACTCTCGACAGGCTTTCGCTTGCGGGTTGGTTTAGAATCACTGGCTTGTCCTACTACACTTCCTTGTAACTCCTATTGTCATTTATCATATCAATTTCCTCAGGAATGGTGATCCCCTGATTCACAGGTCAAATCCTATTTCTCCCTCAACCGTCGTCGAGTGCGGTGCCGAAGTTAATCATCCCAATATCAAAGTTTACTTATCACTCTCTGAAACCTGACTTTTGATCTAAAACTCGCTAATTATAACCCCAGACCTAACATCCTTTAGGACTTCTCTATTTTATAACTCGAGGTTTACCCATTTCCTCATTCCGCTGATGTTGATTAGACATAACAGGAACCAAATATAAATTCAGCGAATAAAAAAATACAAAAAAAAATTTAAATTCACTCGATTAAACAAAACGAAAAAAACAAAATTTAAATCAACTAAGTTATCATATTGTTCTAAACGTTATGGATTAAAAATACAAAAATTAAATTCCCTATATTATCATATTGTTTTAAACGACTATTTAATTTAATGGTATTATGATAATAATTCATGTTGATTCAAATATTATGTTTTTTGAATTTATTTTATATTGTTACAAAGTTTTCTAGACCTTCGCCATCGAAACCAATTATACGGGGCTGGAGCGTAATTATCGGAGCTTCGCTCGAACCTCTTACCCTTCAACTACCTATAATTGTAGTAGGTGGTGTTATCAACACAGATCGTCTGGAAGTAAATTTTATTTTTGTTGTTTTCTTATGCATTTATTTTTATGCATTTAAATTTTGTTTAGTGCTAGATAATCGATCTTGTCGTTGATGGGGAATTTTCCAACCAAATCAGGATGACAGTAGCTCATATCTTCCAATGTCAGTTCGAATCATTATGTACATACTAAAGTATCAAGCTCTCGGAGAAATATGTTATTTGATTGCTGATACATTTAATGCTGTATAAAGAAGGAACTAGGTTCCTTCTTTTGATATTATGACTATACTGATAATAATGGTGATGCTACACCGGGTTAGCTACCGAGGTCGATCAAGTAGGATCTGGTGGAGATTTTTGATCTGTGAGTAGGGTTAGGCTTGAACAGATCATGTTGTATGACCGTATATGGGGATCATTTTTTGTGGTCGATGGTGATTGGCCTATTGGCGAAGTGGGTATGTGTTACTTAATTTCAGCAAAATTGAGTTCGATGGTGGGTACCTTTTATATTACTGTTCGGTTACTATAAATAGATAAGGAATTATTGGTCGAATTTGGCCAATACGAAAATCATTAATTTTCGATTTTTAAAATTTTACGATTGATAATAAGTAATAAAACCAATAAATTTTAATATTTAAAACGAAAGATAAGGGTTAGATATGAGTGTATGAGTGAATTGGTAAAATAGTAGATTCCAAAATTTTCAATATTTAAAATCAGTGCTAATAGTTATATATCTATCCGTATGATTGAGTTGGTAGAATAATAATTTTTAACATTCAAAATCAATGATATCTATTCGAATGATTGAGTTGGTAGGATATAGTAATCACATTGGGTAATTGTTGATTTTCTACGAGTAAGGTATGTAGACTACATAATAAGCAAATATACTTTTTAACCCTTTAATAACATTTTAGAATAAATAGGTAAGGTGCAGGTAATATAGGAAAAAAGATTTCCCGTTTTTTAAATATCATATTAGTATAAATAGGTAAGGTACCGTTACGATAAGTAAATATAATTTTTAATCTTTGTAACTATCTTATTAGTATATATCATAGGGTTTCCAAATATCCAGATTTCCTGATATAGGTAAGGTACAGTAACTATAAATAAATATAAATTCGTGTCAACATCTGGTAAAATTTTTCCTTTGAGGTGAGAGCAGTAGGTAGTTAGGAGCTCCCTGCAGCAATGACCCCCCGGGGGGGGAGGTTCTGCTGCAACTTTTGATTACGCAATTGCTGCAACTCACATTTTTTGCTTTCAGGGATTTTTGGTCCAAATTTTTTTTTATCACACTATAGTGAGAGGGTCTCGATGGTCCTGGGATTTTCAATACAAAAAATTTTTTTCAATACAAAAATCCGACGACCACTAAAAAAGCATGGAATTTCCACACTATAGTGAGGGGGTCTTCTTGGTCCTGAGAATTTCAATACAAAAAAAATTTTTTCAATACAAAAATTTGACTATCAATAAAAAAGCATGGATTTTTCTAGGCCAATTCAGGTGGGTCTCGATGGTCCTGGGATTTTCAATACAAAAATCCGACTACCACTAAAAAAGCATGGAATTTTCACACTATAGTGTGGGGCTCTCTATGGTCCTGAGAATTTCAATACAAAAAAATATTTTTCAATAGAAAAAGGTGGTCTATACTAAAAACAGTGGTAATTTAAGGTCTCAGGATATTTTCAATACAAAAATCCGATCATCACTAAAAAAGCATGGATTTTTCTAGGTCAATTCAGGTGGGTCTTCTTGGTCCTAAGAATTTCAATACAAAAAGGCGGTCTTCAATAAAAAAGCATGGTAAATAAAGGTCTCATGATATTTTCAATACAAAAATCGGACTATCATTAAAAAAGCATAGAATATTCAAAGTAAATTAAGGTGGGTCTCCTTGGTCCTGAGAATTTCAATAGCAAAAGGTGGTCTACACTAAAAACCAGTGGTAATTTAAGGTCTCAGGATATTTTCAATACAAAATACGATCATCACTAAAAAAGCATGGATTTTTCAAGGTCAATTCAGGTGGGTCTTCTTGGTCCTGAGAATTTCAATAGAAAAAGGTGGTCTACACTAAAAAACTTGGTAAATTTTTAAAAATAAAGCAAATAATGGTTCTAAAAAATTGAATTACAGTAAATTATGGGTCTAAAAATTGAATTACAGTAAATTATGGGCTAAGATTTTTGAATTAAAGTAAATGATGGTCCAAATTTTAAAATTAAAGTAAATTATGGTCTAAATAAGTAAATTAAGGTTCATATTTTTGAATTAAAATAATTATTGGCTCAGATTTTTGAATTAAAGTAATGAATTGGCTCAAATAACTAAATTAAGGTTCAAATTTTTAAATTAAAGTAAATAATGGTTCAAATTTTTAATTAATGTAAATCAATGTCCAAAATTTTGAATTAAAGTAATGAATGGGCTCAAATAACTAAATTAAGGTTCTAAAAAATTAAATTAAAGTTAATTAAGGTCCAAATTTTAAAATTAAGTAATCAATGGTAAAAAAAAATTTTAAATTAAAGTTAAATAAGTAAATTAAAGTAATAATTTTTAAATAAGTAAATTAAAGCAGTGTTTCTCAAACTATGGGTCGCGACCCACTTTTGGGTCGCGAAAGAATTTTTGGTGGGTCGCGATGACTAGAATAACTAGAGTTAAATAGAGTTATTCTCATTAAATAAACATTTATTTTAAAATTAATCTTTGTCATGTGGGTCGCAATAAAATTTTTGGCATGAAATGTCAAAAATTTGGGTCGTGATCAAAAAAGTTTGAGAACCACTGAATTAAAGTAATGTAATAAGTAAATTAAAGTAAGATTTTTAAATTTATTAACAAAAAGTTGAAATAATAGAAGGTGTTTGAGAATTGAAATTTTTTAATGAAAATTTTTATGAAATAATTTTTCAATGATAATTTTAGATGGAAAATTTTAAGATAATTTTTAATGAAAATTTTTATGAAATATTTTTTAAAGACAAATTTTAATAATAATTCAACAACAAACCAACAACTTAGTACCAACAACCAGTAACTTACGAACATGTATTAACAACCAGATACCTACAACTAGTTACTAACAATCAGTTACCTGATACCAAGTACAAGATACCAAATAATAACAACCAAAAACAAGCAACCAACTAGCTTCCACCTACCAAGTACATACAACCAACATCAACCAGGTACTAAGCATCATCAACCAACTACTAAGTACCTACAACTAGTTACTATCAACCAGTTACCTGATACTAAGTACCAACAACCAGTAACTTACGAACATGTATTTACAACCAGATACCTACAACTAGTTACTAACAACCAGTTACCTGATACCAAATACTTACAACTAGTTACTAACAACCAGTTACCTGATACCAAATACTTACAACTAGTTACTAACAATCAGTTACCTGATACCTAGTACTTACAACTAGTTACTAACAACCAGTTACCTGCCCCCCAAGTACTTACAACTAGTTACTAACAACTAGTTACCTGATAACAAGTACCTACAACCATGGTCGTAATGGTATTAGTCGTAAAGGTACTAGTCGTAAGGGTATTGGTAACACTCAACCACAACCTACCCATTAACTAGTTACTAAGTACTAACAACCAGCTAACAACTAGATACCAAGTACTTACAACAAGCATCAAAACACATCGAGAAAGTAACAAATATCAACCTACAACTAGTTACTTACAACCAGTTATCTGATACCAAGTACCTACAACTAGATACCACGCACTAACTAACTCTCAAACAACCAGATACTTACAACCAACTACCAGATACCAACAACTTAGTACCAACAACCAGTAACTTACGAACATATATTTACAACCAGATACCTACAACTAGTTACTTACAACCAGTTACCTGATACCAAGTACCTACAACCACCTACCAAGTACTAACAACCAACTAGCTACCACCTACCAAGTACTCACAACCGACAACAACCAGGTACTAAGCATTATCAACCAACTACTTACAACCTACAACTATGTACTAATAACCAAAAACAACCAGCTAACAACTAGCTACAGCCTACCAAGTACTCACAACCAAAAACAACCAGTTACTAAGCATTATCAACCTACAACTAGTTACTAACAACCAGTTACCTGATACCAAGTAAATACAACCACCTAACAAGTACTAACAACCAAAAACAAGCTAACAACCAACTACCAGATACCAACTACTCACAACCAACAACAACCAGGTACTAAACATTATCAACCAAGTACTAACAACCAAGTAACTTATCTAGTACTAAGCACTGTAAACTAGATACCAAACACTTACAACCAGATGACCACATGAAATTATTAGTTAAATATGAAAATAATGGTTATATTTAGTTGTTAAGTAAATTATGGTGTAAAATTAAGTAATAAAGAATAATTAGGTAAGTTAAGGATAAATTAAGGAAAATTAAGGTTCAAAATTTAAAATTAAGTAACCATTGGTTCAAATTTTAAATTAAAGCTAAATAAGTAAATTAAAGTAAGATTTTTAAATTTATTATCAAAAGATTGAATAACCACCAACTTTTTTGAGAAATGTAATTTTTAATGGAAATCTTTAAGAAATATTTTTCAATGATAATTTTAGATGGAAATTTTTAAGATAATTTTTAATGAAAATTTTAATGGAATAATAATAATAATAATAATAAAAATAATAATAATAATAAAAATAATAATAATTCAACAGTTACCAACAATCGGTTACTAAATATTTTTAACTAGATGCTAACAAATACTTACAACATGATACCATGTACTAACTAACTCTCAAACAACCACATACTTACAACTAACTACTTACACTCAACTAAATATTCTTCATTGTATTTTATGAAATGCTTTTTTTTAAATTAATTTTTTATCTGTCTTCAAAAATATGTTTAATTACAATCAGTAGAAAAACCTTTTCAAAATGTCTAAATTTAACAAAAATGATGATTTTCATCAACTCACCACTACGTGGAATTGATGATAATTTAAATTACAATGAAAGACTAATGAATTCTAATTTACAAAACATTCTTCTTTTAAATGATAACTACTGACTTATTATTGCAAAGTAAAAATCACATTCAATAAATACTTATTGTTGATCAGTTTTATTATATATACTCTGAGTTTATCCGACAGGATGTTTTGACCCCCTAAGGGTACAGGTCGTAAGGGTACTAGTCGTAAGGGTATTAGTCGTAAAGGTACTAGTCGTAAGGGTATTGGTAACACTCAACCACCACCTACCCATTAACTATCTACTAAGTACTAACAACCAGCTAACAACTAGATACCAAGTACTTACAACTAGTTATCAAGCACTATCAGCAAAATACTATCAACTAGATACCAAGTAACAACAATCAACTAACAACAAATAAAAATAATAGCAATTAAATACAAAATATTCTTCATCAAACACAATATCTTCTTATCAAAATCTAAAAAGTCAATCAGATACCAACTACCAAGTACCAAGTACTAACAACCAACTACCTACAACCAACAACTATGTACTAACAAATTGATCTTTAAAAGAAAATACTCATCACTTGAAAAATTGGATGAAAAATTAATTGAATTCAAGGCATCAATAACTTGGTAAAAATTGATTAAATAATTGTAAAAATTTAAATTATTCAAAATAAATATCATAAAAATTTAATTAATGGACAAGAAAGAACATTAAATTTGAATCATTAATCATCCAGTAAATAAAAAAATACTGATCATTCAAGTTGAATCAACTAAGTTAATAAATTAATAAAAAAATTGAAATAAGATCTAGTAGATAATTGATTTAGATTGAATAAATTAATTGAAATAAAATTAATTTTAATTAGTTTTTTTTTAAAAGTAATACATGTACTCAAATTGATTGACTGATTGCTCAAAATATTCAAAAAATGAGTATAAATTCATTACCATTATCAAAGTCAGCAATCTACAATAAAAATAATTATCATTAAATTCCAAAAGAGACTGATAACTAATGATAACGTCTAATAAACCAGTAAATTCATTTAAATGACAATAATTGGTATATCCAAGTGAATTCTCCAATAAAATTACATATCCTTCTCACTTATATTCCACCAATTCTCAATATTCCACTAATTATTATCACTAATGTCCCCCGATTTCCACTATTTAATCATTTGTATCTCCCCGATTTTCCATTAATTATTCACTTATAACCCCCACCCCGATATTTAATCAATTATATTACATCGATTTTGATTAATTATTCTCCACAAATATTTCTTTTAAGATTTTTTTTATTAAATTTATGAATTTTATGAAATAATTTTAAATAAATTCAATTAATATATTTCCATTTTTATCAACCTTCATCTTATCTATGCCCATTCAATGATCCATTAATGAATTATTCTACCAATTATTTTCACCCATTTGAATTTATCATCGAGTAATGAATAATTTCCTCACTTTAATGAAGATTCTTACCACCTTCATTGCTAATTTTATCAAAGTTTAAAGAATATTTCTCTTTACATTTTACATTGCTTACCACTTTAGAATTTTCATCGAAATTTATGATAATTCTACTGATTCAATGATAAATTTGAATGAGTTAATTAATATATACTCTGAGTTTATCCGACAAAATATTCTGTCCCCCTGTGGGTATTGCTCACAAGGGTACTACTCACATTCAACATGTCGTAAGGGTACTGATCATTTAATGCTTTTATTTGAATGATTATTTAGACAAATTTGTTGTTTAAGGCATTCATTGATAATTTTTAGAGTTGATGGTTTTAGTAAATATTCAAGTAAATTTCTATTATTTTCATGAATTTCTATCACTTTTATGAATTTTTATCATTTTTGTGAATTTCTATTATTTTTGCGAATTTCTATCTTTTTTGTGAATTTTTATCGTTTTTGTGGATTTTTATCATTCTTGTGAATTTCATGTTTATTGAAAGAATATTTAAAAATTTAAAGTTAGTTCTAAGATAAATTTAATTAATTTCTTGATAATTGGATGCATTTTTATTGACTTGTTTTTTAATTTTAAATAAAAATTTATTTTTAATGAGGTTAATAATTAGAGTTTGTACAATAATCAAGTGATAGGATAAATTTTTATGAGGATATTGAACAATTTTCTAAGAATTTCATGTTGACTGATAAATTTAATTGATAAATTTAATTAATTTCTTGATAATTAGTGGTATTTTATTGAATAGTTTTAAAATAAAAATTAATTTCATTGACAATTAGGTTAATAATTAAGTGATTTTTGATGATAACTTTGTAATATATTTGACTAAATAATTTTTCAATAATTTTCTAAGAATATTTACACATTGATGAACTTTAAAAAACATAAGCTAAGAAACCAGTTAACTTTATCAATGACTTTAAATTTACGTGATAATTATTGTAGGATATACAGAAATTTAGTTTGCTGTTATTGCTTGAAAATGATTGGTTGAATAGCTAAAGAATTATGATCAAACAATATATATCATCTCTAGTTAGGTATTTGATGGTAAATATTTATAGGAAATAATGAGTTTATTATGTCTGTTACATAAGTCGACTTTAGCATCAAAATGTGTTTTTAAAATATATTTAAATTTTAAAATACCGCAACGTAATATATTTTTTCCCTACCCTTCCATGATTTTGATTGGATAGTGGGCTCTTATTATTTAGCTTCTAAATTATTTCAATGGAAGAATGCCTGGTGTCTTTAACAGTTTATGAAAATTCTTATTTTTGAAGTTCTCTAAGGATTTTTAGAGGATTGATATATATTAAAGGGCTCAAGTGGGTGGAATCTTTAGGGAAATTAAGGGATATAGTCGGTTAAATTTAATGAGGGATGGGTTAAGATGGGAACATATCATTGTAAGGGAGATATAGTCGGTTAGATTTAATGAGAGATCAGATAAGGTGGGAATATATGATTTTTTAATGGTGATGTTGGAAAAATATCAATGTTTTAAGGGAAATTGCAATACATTAGTCAGTTATGAATCAATAATAATGTGAAATTATATTGTTTTATTAGGTTGTGATTAATGCACATTAAATTAATTTAGATTTAGATTTACGTTTTAGAACAATGTTTTATTAAGTAGGGATAATGATCGATTTACTTGGTTTTGACAATGAAAACTTTACAGATAATTGGGATTGATATCAACTTTAAATTATTTTTATCTTTATTTAGGCGGAGAATGACAAAAGTTGAGAAATATTGATCTTTATTGGAAGAAATTTGTCGTGTGATTTTAATTAGTAATTAAATCGGTTGAATATCGGTAAAATAAGACCATTTGAAGAATATAGAGGTTTTATTGAATGGATAAATTTAATCTTTCAATGGGACCTAGTCGGTTATATTTATTTAAAATTTCGAGTACAGTGATTTACAAAAATTTTATTATAACTGGTTTTATCATTAGATTTTATAAATTATTTAGGGTTAAGGACCAAATTATTTTACATGTTTTATAGGGAAATATTCGTGATAATAGGAATTAGTCATTTAAGGGATTTTAAGGAATCTTATTAGTTTTATCATTAAAATTTAGTATTTATCATTAAAATACCAATCTTTAAATATTGATATATTTAGGGGAAAATGATTCTTTTTAGATGATTTTATTGGAGAATTCACTTGGATATACCAATTATTGTCATTTAAATGAATTTACTGGTTTATTAGACGTTATCATTAGTTATCAGTCTCTTTTGGAATTTAATGATAATTATTTTTATTGTAGATTGCTGACTTTGATAATGGTAATGAATTTATACTCATTTTTTGAATATTTTGAGCAATCAGTCAATCAATTTGAGTACATGTATTACTTTTAAAAAAAAACTAATTAAAATTAATTTTATTTCAATTAATTTATTCAATCTAAATCAATTATCTACTAGATCTTATTTCAATTTTTTTATTAATTTATTAACTTAGTTGATTCAACTTGAATGATCAGTATTTTTTTATTTACTGGATGATTAATGATTCAAATTTAATGTTCTTTCTTGTCCATTAATTAAATTTTTATGATATTTATTTTGAATAATTTAAATTTTTACAATTATTTAATCAATTTTTACCAAGTTATTGATGCCTTGAATTCAATTAATTTTTCATCCAATTTTTCAAGTGATGAGTATTTTCTTTTAAAGATCAATTTGTTAGTACATAGTTGTTGGTTGTAGGTAGTTGGTTGTTAGTACTTGGTACTTGGTAGTTGGTATCTGATTGACTTTTTAGATTTTGATAAGAAGATATTGTGTTTGATGAAGAATATTTTGTATTTAATTGCTATTATTTTTATTTGTTGTTAGTTGATTGTTGTTACTTGGTATCTAGTTGATAGTATTTTGCTGATAGTGCTTGATAACTAGTTGTAAGTACTTGGTATCTAGTTGTTAGCTGGTTGTTAGTACTTAGTAGATAGTTAATGTGGTAGGTGGTGGTTGAGTGTTACCAATACCCTTACGACTAGTACCTTTACGACTAATACCCTTACGACTAGTACCCTTACGACCTGTACCCTTAGGGGGTCAAAACATCCTGTCGGATAAACTCAGAGTATATATAATAAAACTGATCAACAATAAGTATTTATTGAATGTGATTTTTACTTTGCAATAATAAGTCAGTAGTTATCATTTAAAAGAAGAATGTTTTGTAAATTAGAATTCATTAGTCTTTCATTGTAATTTAAATTATCATCAATTCCACGTAGTGGTGAGTTGATGAAAATCATCATTTTTGTTAAATTTAGACATTTTGAAAAGGTTTTTCTACTGATTGTAATTAAACATATTTTTGAAGACAGATAAAAAATTAATTTAAAAAAAAGCATTTCATAAAATACAATGAAGAATATTTAGTTGAGTGTAAGTAGTTAGTTGTAAGTATGTGGTTGTTTGAGAGTTAGTTAGTACATGGTATCATGTTGTAAGTATTTGTTAGCATCTAGTTAAAAATATTTAGTAACCGATTGTTGGTAACTGTTGAATTATTATTATTTTTATTATTATTATTATTTTTATTATTATTATTATTATTATTCCATTAAAATTTTCATTAAAAATTATCTTAAAAATTTCCATCTAAAATTATCATTGAAAAATATTTCTTAAAGATTTCCATTAAAAATTACATTTCTCAAAAAAGTTGGTGGTTATTCAATCTTATTGATAATAAATTTAAAAATCTTACTTTAATTTACTTATTTAGCTTTAATTTAAAATTTGAAACCAATGGTTACTTAATTTTAAATTTTGAACCTTAATTTTCCTTAATTATATCCCTTAACTTACCTAATTATTCTTTATTACTTAATTTTACACCATAATTTACTTAACAACTAAATATAACCATTATTTTCATATTTAACTAATAATTTCATGTGGTCATCTGGTTTGTAAGTGTTTGGTATCTAGTTACAGTGCTTAGTACTAGATAAGTTACTTGGTTGTTAGTACTTGGTTTGATAATGTTTAGTACCTGGTTGTTGTTGGTTGTGAGTAGTTGGTATCTGGTAGTTGGTTGTTAGCTTGTTTTTGGTTGTTAGTACTTGTTAGGTGGTTGTATTTACTTGGTATCAGGTAACTGGTTGTTAGTAACTAGTTGTAGGTTGATAATGCTTAGTAACTGGATGTTTTTGGTTGTGAGTACTTGGTAGGCTGTAGCTAGTTGTTAGCTGGTTGTTTTTGGTTATTAGTACATAGTTGTAGGTTGTAAGTAGTTGGTTGATAATGCTTAGTACCTGGTTGTTGTCGGTTGTGAGTACTTGGTAGGTGGTAGCTAAGTAGTGGGGATATATCCCTAACGACCACAAGCCTCCCACTGTTTTCATGTTTTATGGCCATTTTACCCCAAAAACGTATAAAAAAACACTAAAAACCCTTAAAAACGCATATTTTTTATTTTGCTTTATTTCGCAAGATTTAAGAAATATGGATTTAAGGCTATAAAACGGAGAAAAATACTGATAAAACTATGAAAAACGTTTGTCGGCTTGCGGTCGTTAGGGATATAAACACACTACTTGAGGATGTCAACTAGCAAGTTGCTATTTGACTAATTTATAATTTTATAAATCTTAATCTTGAAGAATAAAAAAATTTATGAAAATAGTAAAACTGCTCTGAGAGGACAGTGGTATTTTTTTTCCCACTGTCCTCTCAACAGTTTTTTTTGATCCGGATCATTTTTTTTTTTTTTATTTCAACCTCTTTCGTTTATCAAATCTCTTCCAATATACAAGCTGGCCAGACTTATATATCAGAATCAATTCGATAATAGCAGCACACCTTATTATTCGCTTCTCGCTCACGAAGTCGATTTCATCGGCGTTTTAAGTGTGCTGCTCGAAAGTACAAATGAATTCGAAAGCGAATCCG
Source organism: Schmidtea polychroa (assembly GCA_959609185.1). Classification (NCBI taxonomy): domain Eukaryota; kingdom Metazoa; phylum Platyhelminthes; order Tricladida; family Dugesiidae; genus Schmidtea; species Schmidtea polychroa. Next base: position 29,283 of record CAUHTR010002408.1, read on the forward strand.
AAAGAGGTCCGAAAACAACCAAGAAATAAATGTGCACATTATAGAATCGATCCGGGGGTGTTCGAAAGACTGGTGGCGATAATTACCGGTTCGCCACCATCACCCGTTTCAATATTTTTTTTTCATATTTATGTTTAAAAATTAATTAATTAATAAATAAATAAAATAAACAAGATTTATTTCCTAAGATACCCACACTATATATTTTTTTAATATTTATTTTCAAAAATTATTTTCAATATTATTTTCAAATTTTTAATATTATTTTATGTTGAAAAAAAACTAACCTCAGACGTGATTTGAACCGCTAGCATTGAACCACTGTGCCAGTCTATTCCCACTGCGCTATCGGAGTTCGGATTTTTGTCATTTTTTAAATTTTTAATTAATAAAAAAATAAAATAAAATAAATAAAATAAAATATAAATCTAAGATACCCACACCATTTTCAATATTATTTTCAAATTTTTAATATTATTTTATGTTAAAAAAAATATAACCGTAGTTAGGATTTGAACCGCTATCCATTTGAACCACTGTGCCAGTCTAGCCCACTGCGCTATCGGAGTTCGGATTTTTATCATTTTTTAAAATTTTTATTATAAAAATGAATAATATAAATCTTAAAATTCAAGAAAAAAAATAAATTAAATCTTGATTATAATAAAGAATTTACTCATGAAATTAAAAAATGATATTTTAAAAATCTCGCCAACTTCAGGATCTATTGCAAACTTAAATCGTAGGGGTGATATAGTTTTTCAATCTCTTCAAACATCAAACCCAATAGATATTTGTAATGCCAAATTATATTATAAAATTGAATTAGAAATTGAAGCAAACAAAGATATAACCCTAGAAAACAATTTCTTTCCAAATTTATTCTCCAACATGAGATTAAAACTAGGATCATCAGAAATTGAAACTGTTTTACATCCAGGAGTATATTCTACAATGTTAAATTTTATTTTGACTGGTTGTGATTATAAAAATGAATATGGTGAATTAACAGGTTGGATTCCTGATGTTAATAAAGGGGATTTAGATAAAGATGGTTTAGATATAAATTATGCTTACTATAAAAGAGCTGAACTTTATAAGTTGAAAAAATTTGAAGGTTATTTTGAATTAAAACACTTGTTCGGATTCCTTCAAAACTATAACCGGGTGCTCCATAATGTTTTTATAGAACTCATCTGTAATAGACTAGAAGGTGATAAAAGATTGTTCTATGGAGCTGCAGATACAAAAGCTAAATTAAAATTATCAACACTTGAATTAAATATACCTGAATGGACATTAAATCCACATTCTGAAATCAAACTCCTTGAAAGATTAAATTCCAACAAATCTATAAATGTAAATTATTTAAATAGAATCTGTAGTGAATTTAGTATGACAGAGGGTTCAACATATTCTATAAAGGTAGCAAATTTAGCATACCGACCAAGATATATCTTGATTGGATTCAAAGAAACAGATCCATCATTTCAAAAAAATAACAACTTGTTTATTCAAAAGATTGGAGATGATAATTTAAAAACAATCCAAATTCAATTAAATAGTTCTTATTATCCAATAAATAGAATGGAATTTAATATTGAAAATAATGAAAACATATTCCCATATCTAAATTATATTGAAACATGTTATGATTTCAAAGTTGAACCGCAATTAAGTTTAGAAGATTTCAAAAATTTATATTCTATATTTTGTATAAATGTATCAGACCAAGATGATCGCCTAGCTATAAATAATGTTGATGTTACACTTCATGTAACAAAGGATTCTAATTTTAAAGCTAAAGTATATACATTAATATTAGAAGAAAAGAAAATAGAAATGAAATTATATGGTGGAAAGATTTCAATTATTGAAAATGTTAGGGGAGATTCTTCATAAGTAGATTCCCCCATAAAAAAACTTTTAAAATGAGTAAATATTGGACATGTGAAAGTTGTAATTGTCAAGTTACAAGACATCACAAAGCAAGTCATCTCAAAACTAAAAAACATACGAGAGTTGATATTACAGGAGGCGACCTACAATCTTCAAAAACAACATCTACAATATTAAAACCTTTTACTACAGAAAAATATCCAGGTGAAAGACATTTATTCCGTCACAATTATACTGGACCAGGAACAAGATTAGATATTAGATTAGATGAAAATAATAATCCTAAACAAGGAGAAGAACCAATAAATAGAATTGATCAAGCAGCTTTAAAACATGATATTGCTTACAACTGTGAAGATCTTAGAGATAGACATGTTGCTGATGTGAATTTAATACATGATTTAAATAATATACAAAATCCATCAAGCAAGGAAAAGATTCAAAGAGCTCTAGTTAAATTAGCAATGAAAGGTAAGATTTTCATAGGCGCAGGACTTGGGCACCCCTTCCCTAGAAAAGCAAAAGATGTTGCTAATAAAAGGATTATTGAACAAGCAGACGTTGAAAGATCCCTTGAGAATCAACTCTTTGAGAATAAACCCTTACAAACCCCAACAGAATCACAAATAAAATATGCCAACGAATTACACCATGAATTTAGAAAAAATATTTAAAAGTTCAAGTACATGAAAAAGATCAAACATGGTCTGCTGATTTAGTCTTTATGCCCAAATCATCAGACCCTGAAAAATATAAAATAATTTTAACAGTAATAGATTTATATACAAGATTTGCTTTTGCAAGGTGTTTAGAAAATAAAACAGGATATTCAATTACAGAAGCATTTGAAAATATATTTGAAGAATATCAAAGAATTCCAAAATATTTATGGTGTGATAAAGGAACAGAATTTTATAACAAAGTTTTTACAAAGTTTTTAAATGAAAATGATATTAAATTATATTCAACAGAAAACGAAGGAAAAGCAGTTCGTAGTTGAAAGATTAAATAGAACATTAAAAAATAAAATGTGGAAATATTTTACTGCTATTGGAAAACAAAAATGGAACAATGAATTGTTACAAAAGATTGTAAATGAATATAATAATGATGTACATAGTTCTATAAAATCAACACCTTTAAATGCTTCCTTGAATCCTGAAACCATTAAAGTGGTAAATATTGAAAATGATGTTATTGTTGATACAACCCCTATAAAACCAAAGTTTAAAATTGGTGACCGAGTAAGAATATTTAAATATGAAAATAAATTTGAAAAAGGATTCACAGCAAAATGGACAAATGAAATTTTTATTATAAATAAAATACATCATACAACTCCAATAACATATGGTATCATCGATTTAAATAATGAAAAAATATTAGGTAGATTTTATAATAATGAACTACAGAAAACAGATTTTTAAGTCGACAAGCCCTAAAACAAACTTTTCCATATTTCAGCTTCTTCTCTATCCAAATAAATATAATTATATTTTTCTTTCCAATGATTATCAACAAACATATCAAACATATTCTTATCAGGTTCAACATTTGAAAATAAATCATTATAAATCATATTCTTATCACGCTTGTCTAATTTAAAAAATATAAAACAATTAGAATTATTTCTTATAGAGTTTTTATCTAAAGCATAATATGTTTGAGATATATAAATAACATTACAATTATTATGTCTACCTCGTGTAAAGTAACTCTTTTGAATCTCTTGATTTTTCATGTTAACAACATCATCAAATATAACTAGATTCTTTTTATCTTTAGGAAGTAAATCACAATGTAAAACATCTTCAGGTTTATTAGAGAATAAGATCTGGATTCCATCCCCTATATAATCATATTTATTACTAATATCTGATTCTAAAATCTTTTCCTTGTACAATCAACCATATCACAAGGATGAAAAACCTCTTCGGATATGTATGTTGATTTTTAAAATATCAATTATAGCTTTTTTAGTTAATTTATTTTCAAATCCACATTTCAAAAGTTGTAATTCCGGTTGGTTAATGGTTGTAGAATAAAAGATTAAATTATTATAATCCAAAAAACCATCTTCTAATAACATTCTCATAAGAAGAACATTCTTTCCACATCCAGAAGAACCAACAATTAATAATCTAAAATTATCAGGAAATACTTTATTATTAAATTTACTCTTATGTCTATTTAAAATTGGTTTCCAAATATCCATTTTGTTTATTATAAAATGACAACTGAAGAATCTTTGCAAGAATTAATAAATTCAAATAAAAATAAATCAGTAGTAATCTCTGGTAAAAAATATTTTATTGGAAAACATGTAAAAGAACAAGTTAAAGAACGTATTAGAGAAGGTGGTATTCTTCCATTAGCTGCTTTAATACCTGCAATCATTGCTGCTTTATCAGGTGCTGCTGGAATAGCTGGAGGAATTGCAACTACAGTTCAAAAAGCTAAAGAATCTCAAAAGACAGACCTAGAAAAAGAAAAACTACAAACTGAAATCGAGAAAATGAAGGGAGGGAAGGGGTCTCTATCTTGATCCTTATAAAGGCCGTGGTTTAAATGATTTTTTAAAAAATCAAATTTCATCATCTGAATCTTTATCTTCAAAAGATAAAGATGATTTTAAAAAAATATGTAAATCTTTAAAGAATGGATGTCTTTGTAAAATTAAAAATGGTAAAGGTTTATACTTGAAACCCTTTCCAACGGATCCTTTACCAAAATGATACCATTTTTAATACCATTAAAATGGTATATGAAGAAAGATTAGCACTTTTAAAAAAATTACAATCAGAACAAGATAAATATAATAAAAAAGATACAACTCAACACGCTGAATCTATAATATTAAATGAGGTAATCCAACAACAACAAGGACCAACAATTAAAGCCATAAAAGAGTTAGAAGTTTTAAAATTTAAAGAGTTGGAAGATAAACAAGATTTAAAAGAATTACCATGGTTGGAAGCAGCGCCGTGCTGTAACTTTTGGGGGCCCTGTGCAGAAACTAAAAAATTTTTTTTTTAAATTTGAATAAATTTTTTATTGATTGTATTTAAAAAAATAATAGCAATTATAAAGTAATTTTCTAGCTCTTTTGCTGGCAAATTCATCAATTATGTCATTGTAATCAATTGTTCTGGCTGTTGCATTTTCAATTGACAGTATTGCTAATCCAGAAAGTCTTTCCTGCGACATAGTAGACCGTAGATAATTTTTCAATTAATTTTAATTTTGAAATAATATTACTTTCCACTAATAAGACGATATAATAAACAAACAGAAGATAACAATTTGAAGCAAAAAACAACTGAATTATTAGGTATATTTGTTTCAAATTAAATCGTTGCCAACTAGATTTTCTTTGAAAGTTAAACGAATTTTGAATTTTCAAATTTTTTTTTTCTTTCAATTCGTAGTAATTTATGGTATTGGAGAAGTTTTTCTAATGTATTTAATATTTGGGGCCCCTCAAAAATAGGGGGCCCAGTGCGATTGCACTTGTTGCACTTGCGATAGTTCGGCGCTGGTTGGAAGATTTAAATATAAAACCTCTTATACTTGATCCTAAAATTAATGTGAGTTTAAGTAAAACAATTAAACCTACATTTAATATTAATGTTGAAGGATATCAAATAATAACAATTAATAAACATGACTTTCTGTTATATTTAAATTCAGAAAATAAATCACGTATTCATTCACAAAATGTTTATAATACTAAACACCTAGATTTTGAATTTACAGATGATTTTTATGGATTAGTTTGTGGATATCCCTCAGAGAATGTTGATCTTCTAGAAATTAAAAAATATTTAAATTTAATAGAATTAGTACATGGTAGTGCTAAAGCAAAACATATTCAAGATTTAAAGAAATATTTAAATAAAAATGAAAGGGGTTATATTGTCACAGAAGGAGAGGGCCAGGGTCAGGGCCAGGGAAAGGGTAAGGAGATAAACCCAATCAATCTTTTTATTGAATTAAGAAAACTATTAGCAGCTAAAAAAGCAGGACATAATAATTTAGATTCTGATATTTTAAAGATTTCTAAAGAATTATTAAAACAAGGAATAATTTCAAAAGATAAATTTAATAAGTATACGAAGTTATAAATACGAAGTTATAAAATATAAAATGACTCCTTCAATATTAGATTTTTTAAAAACATTTGGAATAAATACAAAAACAAATTTTGATTTAAAATATTATGCAGATTATTTAAATTTAAAAATAAAAATATTAATGAATGATGAATTGTCGAGTCTGAAAGAAGACACTCCAAAGAATATCATTATAAATTATCAAAATTCAAATGAAAAAGGATCTCATTGGGTTTGTATATATAATAAATCTATATACTTTGATTCTTTTGGGATTAAACCCACCAAAGAAGTTGAAGACTATCTCTCGGACTACACTTTTAATTCTTTACAAGTTCAACCTAATAATACTAAAATATGTGGTATTTTAAGCTTATATGTTTTGTATAGATTGAATAAATCCAAAGGAGAAGGTTTCACTTCCTTAATCCAAGAAATTTATAATGATTTAAAATCTATACTATGAAAATGGAGCTTCGCAACCTTCCGGAAGATAATTTAAAAAAAATGGTAAACATAATGTCAGATAAATATTCAAGAACTTTATCTATAAATTCAAAAGAATCAGACTTTACTATAAACTTTCAAGATTCAATTCAATTAGATCAAAATTTAAATTATGAATTAGGACTATTATGGTTTTGTGCTTATAATACTATTTAGACTTTAGAGAATATAGGAATTCATTTTCAAAATAATAGTTTCTTTAGAACAATTTTAGGATTTACACGAAACCATTATATCACTGCTGTAGTTGAGAATATAAAATCAGAAAATATTATAAAAATAATAAATACAAACACAATAAATATTCATTGCGATTGTATAACTGGTTCTTATAATAATGGTAAACAAACAAATGTTTTATATTCCTTTCCCTCAAACACAGTTCCTATGGGATATAAAATAGTTGAAAGAATGAATCCTCCAAATTATTTACCTTTATGTAGAAAATATATAATGGATATTAATTTTAAAATTCTTAATCAAGAAGGAGAATTGATTGATTTTAATGGAGAAGAGATTTCAATGTATTTACATTTGAAACAGGTTTGAATACGAAGTTCCACATGTCATTTTAAATTATTAATAAATGAGTTCTTATATTCCATGTAATAGAGGTGGTGGAACAATAAAAACAGGGTTTAATACAGAAGAAATATTAACTTTAACAGAAAATAAATATATTAATGAAAGAGGTGATTCAATGAAGGGTGATTTAATTTTAAATGGACACAAGATAAAAGAATTATCTTTTCCAACTGATGAAGCTGATGCAGTTAATAAAAAATATGTTGATGGTGTTAAAAAATATACTGATTTAACAACAACAAGAATTGAAAGTTCATTAACAACAAAAATTGATTCAATGGAATCAAAGCTTAATAATATCGAACAACGATTTAATGATAAATTTGACAAGTTACAAAGTCTGTTAACTGAACAAGTTGTAAAGTTAAATACTAGCATATTAAATTCTAAAGATAAACAAATTATGAATACTAAATTTAATACAATATATAATATAATAAATGAGATGATTACATCATTTAATAAAGGAATTTCAAATTTAGAGTCTCATGGAACACACATTAACACCACACATAGTATTAGAAAAAGAGCTGCTGAATTAGAACAGAATAAAACATTATTACCCCATACATATAAACATTTTATAGAACCAAGTTTAATAACAACAAACAGTAAAGAATGGGGTGTTTTTATGGTTGTAAAGATTATTGATCCTTATTTCTTTTTGTTTGATGATGATAATGAAAGAATGAAATGGTTTGTGAAATGTGATTATAATAGTAAGCTTGAAAAGGGTGATGTTATAATGACTAGTTATGATTTACCACACGGAGATTGGTATGTTAATACTCATTCACATGGACTACATAAAGTTAAAAGTAAGAATATTATTTTTAAAAGCACACTTGTACAATATATAGATTTAATATTTTATGAAAAAAAGGTTGATGTTGATGAAGTTCGTAAAGCATTGAGAGAATTGTATAAAGATATCCTCTCAACAAGAGTTTCTTTTGATATCCGAGTATTGGTACCAGATGGTGCTCAGAAGAATAAAGTCTTATTTTTTTAATTATTAAAATGGACAAAGTCCAAAAGATGGAAGAAGTAAGAGAAGAAAAAATTTATCCAGAGCTCCCTCCAGAATTGAGATCATCAGGATATTATTCCGAAGGTCACAAAGGTTCCAAGGCCTCGGCTCCCACAGAACTTGAAATTATGAGAGTAAAAGAATTTAAATCAGAAACCTTACATATACAAGATTTATTAAAGCATTATAAAAAAATTAAAAATAGATGGAATAAAGGGAATACAGTTTTAAAAATTATAGGTTATTCTTTAGGATTTGCATCTGCAATATTAACAGTTATTTTACCCATAACTTTACCAGTTGTTACTCTTGCAAATGTAATACTTGGAAGTATTTCTGTAGCTGATGGTTTCTTAACTGAAATAGTTTCATTATCTTATACTTCTAAAAAGAAAAGTTTATATCGTGAAGTTTGTTTATCAATAGAATTAGGAATCTCTAAATTATTTTTATTTCAATTAAAAGCTTTAGAAGATGGAATCTTAACTGATGATGAAATAATGAAATCAAATCAAATAATACAAGATATTAAAAATGAGGTTATAAGATTAAAAAGTGCTAATGATATAACTAATGAATATTCTAAAAAAATTAAACGAGAGAAGTGGCTAAAGAATCATACATAAAAAAATTTATTGCCCTTCAAAAGGTTGATGTTGTCACTCTTAAATTAATTGTTGACATTTTTAAAAGAAAAAAATCATTTGATAGAATCTGATGTTAACTTTTCGAAATTAGTTTTTAGAACCTCTTTATGATATTTAAATTCTTTATCACTTAGACCTTTTATATATTCAGGATCAGTATTAAAATATTTAAGTTCTAAACATATAGGATTAAAAACTTGAGAATATAAAGGTCTGCCAATCCTTGGGGGATAAATGATCTCAACTCTATAAATATCAAGATCAGTAAGATTTAAATCATAGACTTTATTTATTTTATCAAGACTTTTTATTATAGGGATTAAATCATTTCCAATTGGGAGAGTTGTTTTCATGTCAGACAAGATAAATCTTTTGTCATCATAATTTGATAATGATACTTTTTGGGATTCTATCAAGTAAATATCATGCTTTTCACTTTTAAGTTGATGTACTTCATCAATTTTATCTTTATGACCTTCTTTTATACAATCTTTATAATCTTGATGAGAAAGTTTCCTGGCTACGCATCTCTGTATTCCTTTACATCTGTTATCCTTTACAGGTTTCTCTTCTTCTGATCCTCCGGGAATACAGGATATCTATGTGTAATGCTTTCTTCTGTTTCTGGGGTTTTAAATATAAATGTATGCTCTTCAAATTTAGGATTTGTAAATGTTTCGTATGAATATTGTTTAGCACGAATAAATATTCCATTTTCTATTGGAGTATTTGGTTTTTCATCTTTAAATGAAAATAACTCTCCGGATGAATTTATTAAATTTGAAAGTATAGGATTTTCAGCTATGTCTCTTTCAAGGTCCTCAGTTCTTATGGTTAAAAACATTGAATCCGTATCCATTGCATGCGTTGCTATATTTGCTCCGTATATGGGATGCAAGACATTATAATATGTTTCATACATTTGCAATTTTGAAAGTTCTAAAATTGCAAAGCCTATAAATATTGGTTTATTATATGTTTTCTCAAAATTTTGTAGTTCTACTGCAGTAAGACTTTCAGAAAATACCTGTGCGTTTTTAAATGTAGGCTTTCCTAGCATGCGATTATAACGGGCTATATCCTTTTCACTATTTGTCAAGAGTTCTATATTAGTATACTTGTCTATATTCTCCATGGTCTTGCCAAAGACTGAGTTGTTTAAAAGTTTATAACCATTGTCTTTTAAAAGGTTACCTTGTCTTTTTGCAATGTTTCTACAACGAATGTTCTCCTCGATAAAGGTCTTCATGAATGCTCTCTGTTTAAATCTTATAACACTATGAACTTTTTTTAATTTCATTCCTTGTGAAAGATAAAACTGCAGGAGTCTATAGTGACAGAGATAATATTCTCGATCTGTTTGATCACAAAGAAGCTTTGTTGTTGGCGGTTTATCCTGTGAGATTTGCCAGGATGAAAGTTCTTGGATATTAATCTTTCTTCTTATAGGGGCTAAAGGGAAGTGTCTTGTTCCTGATTTTATATCCTCAGGATATTCGAGGTCACATTCTATAAAGTATCCTATTGGAGAATCTTTAGGGGTTGCACGTATTTCTTTTATAAGAGTCTTTAAGGATTCTTCTTCTTCTACGGAGTGCACAAGGCCTGAGGAGTATATTTCACGAAAGTCACTCATTGGTAAATACTGAGTCATAATTCCTGAATATAAAGCTGTTGCATCTATATAAAGTATAAACAAAGGATTCTTCATTCCTTCTAATACTTCTTCTAGTTCCTCATTGTAAAGTTTTTTATAAGGCTCAGAGGTCTTTGAAAGCATTCTACTATTAGTTATTGCATTTCTAGCTTTTATTTCCCTATTCCCCATTACTGAGGATACTCCTCCTCTAATGTTTGTTTTAATTTGATTAAACATGTCTTGCTCGGTTAAAAGATCTATAATTTTATCAGATTCTGGAAGATCTGAAGTCCAAATGGTATATAACATGGTATCCCAAGCTAAGGAAGGAGCTGTTATATAATTATAAGGTTTAAGAACAAAAGACTTTGTAAATTCTTCAAAGCAATCTGCTAGGATGTAAACATCTAGGGACAGGTAGGTGCTTGTATAATCTCCCAAGGTTTTACAGTCAAACAGCTGAAACATTTTATTTGCTCGGGAATATTCCTGATCTGTAATCCCAGATTTTGAAAGTAGTGAATAAAAGGCCTCTTTCTCTGGCAGACTTGTTTCCTTTAATTTTTCAAATGAATCAACGTAGTCATAGGGATAGATTCCTTTTGCTAGGCATGTCGAGTATTCTTCCGGGGGTATATTATTTTTTTCCAAAAAGTCCCGAGTGATTTTAAAGTCTTCTGGCCTTAATGTTTTTGCTATGCCATCTAAAGACATTTGTAGGAAGTTTAAGGAATCTATAAATTTTAATTTCCCATATTCAACTGATTTATATTTTTCCTTTGTAAGTCCTATAACCTTGAAAGAGTTTTTGGCATTTGCTGCTAGATGCTTTATAAATAGATGTAGGTCATAACCAAAAAGATTATGAAATATAACTGGTACAAATTTAGGAGTATGACAATTAAGATTACAATTTCTATGGGCTGCTTCTCGATAATTATTTTCCTTTTTTAAATGATCGTGATCTATAACCTTATCGTTAGTTCCAGGATTGGATTCTCCATCAGAATGACTTCCAGAATTGGATTCCCCAAACCCTTGTTTGCACATCCAGCAGTTGAAAGTATTTTTATATTCTTCTAATTGTTGCTCTGAAATATTTTGAGGGTACTTTGTTTTTAATGCTTTAAATATTTCATGTTCTAGATCATTTATACTTGTAGTAAAATGATCCAAGACATCTTCTGAGGTTCCTTGAAATGCATATTCTCTAGATTCTATGAGTTCAGGATAATTACTTTTAAATAATAATTTATAGGCAGATGGTAATTGTTTAGTTTTTTTTAACACTATTAGGTTTATTATTTTTTCTTAGAAAGGCCTTTAACCTTGTTGGCTTCTCCTTCTGTTTAGAGGCTTTCCATGCATCCATGAGTTTATATTTTTCTATTATTTTTAAATATTGCATAACTAGATCTTGTTTATGATTTATAGATTCAAAGTCTCCGTAGACAACTCCTACTGTTTGTAGTAAATTTGAAAAGTTTTTAAAATGCATCCTGGGATCTGTAGGCATTCTAATTAAAGCTGGTGAATCCTTTTCACAAAATCTTGCATGCTTAATCATGGAGTTTTTAGTTGTTGAATAATGAAGACATCTTTTACATGTTCCGCCTCCACAAGTTGGATTCTCTGGAGATGTAAAGGCTTGAAAGTTTTTATTAAAATATAATGTTGATTATTTTCATGTTCCAAGATTAAAAGATATATCTCCCTGTCTCCTAGGCCCTGTATCTCATAGTCAGAAATATAAATTGGAATAATATCTCTGTATCCATGTCCCCATCCTTTAACATGTTCATAAATATTAAGTTTAAGATTATTTAGTCTTTCAAATTCTGGAATGTCTTCTAGTTTCATTGGATGCGTGAATCCTTGGGGAATATTAATTCATTTTCATATTCTTTGTATTTTGAAACTCTTTGAGGGTTTTCAGCTTGAGGATGTAAATGTGCAAGTATTGACCACATGAAACATTTGTTATCCTTATTCTGTACGTTTATAACATTTCTAGATTTAAAGGGTGTAGGAATATAGGATTTAGGATTAGGTGGTAATCCCCTCCAGTAATCAATTACTAAAGATTGGAAGCTATGAAATACTAAGTTTGAATCTCCTAATTCATTTTCAACCTCTTCTTGTTTTGCTTCTACTGCTTGAATTATTTCTTTGATGCTTTTATTAAATCCTCTAGTTGAAAATAAATATTTAAAAGGCATTGGGATTTCAACATCTAAAGGAATTGTGTTTTCTGGTCCTTGGCCTACCGGTCCTCTCCAGTATTTTGCTTTTATTGTGATTTTATATTTTATAACATTATACCTTGATGCTTTATAATTTTTTAAAGCTTCACAGAAAGAATCTTTTATATTTTTTTTATTTCTCTTTATGTATTCTCCAGGGGTTGCAGGTCCATTAATTTTTAATTTAAATTCATCTATGTGATTAAAATTGTCCCAGTTGTATTTTTCTCTTTCAAGATGATCAGGTTCTCCTTCTGAATGACATTCTTCCTCGTCGTCGTCAGAATGCCCTTCAGAATGTCTTTCATTAGTTTCTTTTATGTGTTCTTTTAAATGTTTTAAATAGTAGAAATTCATTTTTGTTGAAAAGTTGCAATGAGGGCATGTAAATACTTCTCTAAGTTTTCCGATACAATTTTCAAAATGTTTATTATATCCTGAATGCAGATATCTTCCTTTACATTTATGACAGAGTTTAGAATTTGTGTCATTAAGATTATTTTCTTTTAGTAAGTGAGCCTTCGACTTACAGTGAGACATTAATCCTGTTTTATTTTTAAAAACTTTATTGCAAATATTACAGTTCATTTTTAGAATAAATTTTTTTATTGGATCCTATGTTTTCTATTTTTAGATTTTTATTTTTTTATTTTTTATTTTTTTATTTTTTTTATTTTTTATTTTTATTTTTTTATTTTTATATTACCAAGACCTGTATTCACCAAGACCTGTATTCACCGAGACCGCAGGATTGCGAGACAACGATCACCGAGACCCGAGACCTGTAGACCTGCAAGTAGTGGGGATATATCCCTAACGACCGCAGGCTGATTTACGTTTTTCATAGCTTTATCGGTGTTTTTTTTCGGTTTTGTTGCATTAATTCCATATTTTTTAAATCTTGCGAAATAGAGGAAAATAAAAAATGTGCGTTTTTAAGGGTTTTTAGCGTTTTTTTGTGCGTTTTTAGGGGCAAAATGGCCATAAAAGATGAAAACAGTGGGAAGCCTGTGGTCGTTAGGGATATATCCCCACTACTTAGCTAGTTGGTTGTTAGTACTTGGTAGGTGGTTGTAGGTACTTGGTATCAGGTAACTGGTTGTAAGTAACTAGTTGTAGGTATCTGGTTGTAAATATATGTTCGTAAGTTACTGGTTGTTGGTACTAAGTTGTTGGTATCTGGTAGTTGGTTGTAAGTATCTGGTTGTTTGAGAGTTAGTTAGTGCGTGGTATCTAGTTGTAGGTACTTGGTATCAGGTAACTGGTTGTAAGTAACTAGTTGTAGGTTGATATTTGTTACTTTCTCGATGGGTTTTGATGCTTGTTGTAAGTACTTGGTATCTAGTTGTTAGCTGGTTGTTAGTACTTAGTAACTAGTTAATGGGTAGGTTGTTGTTGAGTGTTACCAATACCCTTACGACTAGTACCTTTACGACTAATACCCTTACGACCATGGTTGTAGGTACTTGTTATCAGGTAACTAGTTGTTAGTAACTAGGTGTAAGTACTAGGTATCAGGTAACTGGTTGTTAGTAACTAGTTGTAAGTATTTGGTATCAGGTAACTGGTTGTTAGTAACTAGTTGTAGGTATCTGGTTGTAAATACATGTTCGTAAGTTACTGGTTGTTGGTACTTAGTATCAGGTAACTGGTTGATAGTAACTAGTTGTAGGTACTTAGTAGTTGGTTGATGATGCTTAGTACCTGGTTGATGTTGGTTGTACGTACTTGGTAGGTGGAAGCTAGTTGGTTGCTTGTTTTATGTTGTTATTATTTGGTATCTTGTACTTGGTATCAGGTAACTGATTGTTAGTAACTAGTTGTAGGTATCTGGTTGTTAATCCATGTTCGTAAGTTACTGGTTGTTGGTACTAAGTTGTTGGTTTGTTGCTGAATTATTATTAAAATTTGTCTTTGAAAAATATTTCATAAAAATTTTCATTAAAAATTATCTTAAAATTTTCCATCTAAAATTATCATTGAAAATTATTTCATAAAAATTTTCATTAAAAAATTTCAATTCTCAAACACCTTCTATTATTTCAACTTTTTGTTAATAAATTTAAAAATCTTACTTTAATTTACTTATTACATTACTTTAATTTACTTATTTAAAAATTATTACTTTAATTTACTTATTTAACTTTAATTTAAAATTTTTTTTTACCATTGATTACTTAATTTTAAAATTTGGACCTTAATTAACTTTAATTTAATTTTTTAGAACCTTAATTTAGTTATTTGAGCCCATTCATTACTTTAATTCAAAATTTTGGACATCGATTTACATTAATTAAAAATTTGAACCATTATTTATTTTAATTTAAAAATTTGAACCTTAATTTAGTTATTTAGACCATAATTTACTTTAATTTTAAAATTTGGACCATCATTTACTTTAATTCAAAAATCTTAGCCCATAATTTACTGTAATTCAATTTTTAGACCCATAATTTACTGTAATTCAATTTTTAGACCCATAATTTACTGTAATTCAATTTTTTAGAACCATTATTTGCTTTATTTTTAAAAATTTACCAAGTTTTTTAGTGTAGACCACCTTTTCTATTGAAATTCTCAGGACCAAGAAGACCCACCTGAATTGACCTAGAAAAATCCATGCTTTTTTAGTGATGATCGTATTTTGTATTGAAAATATCCTGAGACCTTAAATTACCACTGTCTTTAGTGTAGACCACCTTTTTCTATTGAAAAATATATTTTTGTATTGAAATTCTCAGGACCATAGAGAGCCCCTCACTATAGACTGACAAATCCATGGTTTTTTATTGAAGACCACCTTTTCCTATTGAAAAAATTTTTTTTTTATTGAAAATCCCTGGACCATCGAGACCCCCTCACTATAGTGTGAAAATTCCATGCTTTTTTAGTGGTAGTCGGATTTTTGTATTGAAAAAATTTTTTTGTATCGAAAATCCCAGGACCATTGAGACCCACCTGAATTGGCCTAGAAAAATCCATGCTTTTTTATTGATAGTCGGATTTTTGTATTGAAAAATTTTTTTTTGTATTGAAATTCTCAGGACCAAGGAGACCCCCTCACTAAAGTGTGAAAAATCCATGCTTTTTTAGTGATGATCGTATTTTGTATTGAAAATATCCTGAGACCTTAAATTACCACTGTCTTTAGTGTAGACCACCTTTTTCTATTGAAAAATATATTTTTGTATTGAAATTCTCAGGACCAAGGAGACCCCCTCACTAAAGTGTGAAAATTCCATGCTTTTTTAGTGGTAGTCGGATTTTTGTATTGAAAAAAATTTTTTGTATTGAAAATCTCAGGACCATCGAGACCCTCTCACTATAGTGTGATAAAAAAAAATTTGGACCAAAAATCCCTGAAAGCAAAAAATGTGAGTTGCAGCAATTGCGTAATCAAAAGTTGCAGCAGAACCCCCCCCCCGGGGGGTCATTGCTGCAGGGAGCTCCTAACTACCTACTGAGAGCCAGGTCGGTGTGACAGTATGTGTGCGTTGATGCATTAAAACAAACTCGAATCCTTTTTAATTTTAGAACATTCTATTATTGATTTTTATCGATTTTGATGACAATTTTTGTGACATAATTTTTGTTTTTAATTTTAAAATTTTTTTTTTGCATTATTTTTTATTAATTTTGTCTCCATGATGGATTTAGGCATTTCCCGAACATTCCATATTAAATTTACTCTAATTTTTATTTTAGCGTCGTTTTTTAATGGATTCATTTTTAAGATTTTTATATTTTAGACTGAATTATTTATTTTTCTTAGATTCTATTGTATTTAATGGCGGCCATGATGAATTTCGACATTTTTATGGATTGTTCCGGGTTTTTTATCTAGAATTTTCTTTATGTTAAATTTTTTAAAGTTTTTAATTTTTCTCTCTATTTTTAAAATTCGACTTTTTATTTTCGGTGATTTTGTTTTTCTGCTGTATTAGAGTCAATTTTCGTTTGATACTTCTTGCTCGAGTTTTTGTTTTATTTCTTAATTTGGTTATTTTATTTTTGGGTTATTTTATGTCTTTATTATCATTGTCTACTTGATGTTGTATATATTTTATTTAAATAACTTGATGCTGGGTATGCGTGTTGTGTGCCACCACATCTCGTCACATTTCGAATTCAAGATTTGGGTCTAGAATTCAGTGGATGCAGCAGGTCAAGAAAGATTTGGAACTATAACCTCGTCTTATTCCAGAGGAGCTCATGGAATTATTGTTGCGTTTGATGTTACCGATCAAGATTCGTTTAACAATGTTAAAAATTGGCTTAATGAGATCGATAGATATGCAAAGAGAAAAGTTCCCGATAAAATGATTGAGACGAGTTCAGCTACGAGATTGTTTAATATTACTGAAAGTACTGGAGGTGTTATGATTAGTATGATCCCTGATTGTCGATCTCAAGTATGTCGTGCACAAATGGAGGCAGCTCGATTTAAATCTAAAATTGGACATAAAATGCCTTGTGATATAATATGTTCTTCTATGGCGGATATTGATCAACTCTATTCCCAATCGGCTGAGAGGTGACCATTAGGTTGTTCAATGATGGCATTATCTTATGATATTGAAATGGACAAACTGGTATTATTCAAAACTGATCAACGCGGCCCTGTAGAGGCGGATAATAAAATTGTTCTTGGACTTATTTATATATATATATATATATATATATATATATATATACTTATAACAATTATGTACACAAAATAAAAATGTTCACCTTAAATAAAAATTATGATAGATCTAGTTTATTCTTTTTATTATGTTCACGTTGCTCTATGTCCCTAATTGATATCACCTGAGCTAGGTTACGTAATTTTGTATGATTGAATTTGTATCAATTATTGATTGTGCAATTCTTCTTAGCTTAAATATTTTTGGGTGGTTTGACTAAGGAAACCTCTGGTTTATTTACTAAAATTTAATTGTTCTTGACTTTAAGTGGCAGGGATCATCAATTGTCACAAATATTTGTTTTTCATAAACAACATTCTATTTTTTAAATTACGGTCAACGGTTGCTATTTTTAGTGTCATAACGATTCTCAGCATCCCTAAGATTAGAAAAAGGTTTGTGATTTGCATGTGAAAATATGATTATTGTGTAGCAATTTTGTCGTTATATAAATAAAAGAAAACTTCGAAATTTGTATGTTAGGTATTGAATTCTAATAACCTTTCTTGTATTTTATATTATTTTAATATTTTAAGCATTGTCAAAAGATGTTTGGTTTTAAAACTTTAAAAAATACAATTAGATTTAATTAATTTTGTGTTTCATGATTCTTTGTAAAAACAATCATATTATTTTATTGAACTTATAAATTTTACCAATGGAATTTTGATAATTGTTCCAAAATTTTGCTCGTTGTTTCAATACGGTATGAAATAAACAATTTTTCATTTCACAAGTTTAATTAGGAAACTTATTAATATTTTCAAAACAATTTGAAGTGTTTATAAAATGAGGTTTCTTAATATAGTTGTAGAAGAAATTCAATACTTTTATAATTAGTGACATGACGCCTAGCATCAATCAAAAATAAAATTTATAATATTATTCATTTAAAAGTATTTTTTATTTACTTGAGTGGGGAATAAAATTGCAAATTAAAATAAATAAATGCAAATAAATGCAAATTTCGGCTATGGCACATAAATCTTCATATTATCGAACTATCAAAAATAAATATATTTATATTTATATTATTTTTTATATTATATATATCATTTAAATCAGCGGTGTCCAACAGAAATTTGATTGTAGCCACAATCGTCAATTTAGAAATTTTCATTCGCCACATTAAAATAAATTTAAAATAAAATGTTTTATAATAGTTTTTTATTTTAATCAATTTTAGGAATTACACAAGTTTTTTTAATAACATTAAACACAAAATACAAAAATTATTTAATGTGATGCTTGGCAATTTTTTTCTTGCACAATACCCTTGAAATCTGGTGTAAACCTCACGCTAACTGCACATTTTAATTCTGCCTCCAAATTTTCATCACTAATATTGGATCGGTATTTTGATTTTATGAAAGTTACAGCTGAAAAAGTAGATTCGCAAACCCAAGTTGTTCCAAACATACTCAATAGCTTCGCAATAGCTGAGTTGAGAACCACAAACTCATTTGACTTTAAGAGGCGTGTCCACATCATTAAAATAGATTCATCGTTTCTAGAATAATTGATCTGACTTTGAAGTAAAAGCATATCTGCTTCAAAATCACGTCGGTCCAAACTTAGCAAATTCGCGATATCTTTAGACAACTCAGAATTGGTGATGTCAAAATGGAAAGGATCTTGCATCAGTTGAAAAGCAGGTCTAAATTTCTCAACATCAATAAAACGTTCTTCAAATTTTTCTTGTAGTTTCTGTAACCATCCGACATAACGCTGTATATTAAAATTGGTATCTTCATTATATTTTTCCATATTATCGAAATGCGTGAAATCATAATTTTTTAACTGTGTCACAAAAAGTTTTAATTTAGAGACAAATTCTCGTATATACTGTGCCAAATCACAAATTAGCATTCCTTTTCCTTGAAGTTTTAAATTTAATTCATTAATATGTAACGTTATATCAGTGAGAAAAATTAAATCGCATTGCCATTCCTTATTTTCTATTTCAGAAAAATTGATAAGCATTTCTTTTTCTTGAAGGAAATTTCGGATGGGATTTAATAATGATACAAATCGTTCCAAAACTTTACCACGACTTAACCACCGAACATTTGTAAAAAATAGCAGATCTTTAAATTCAGTGCCCTCAATTTCCTTTAAAAGCTCCAGAAACTGACGATGGTTTGTAGCACTACTACGAATATAATTAACAACTTTAACAACTAAATCCATCATATTTTTCAAAATGTCTGTTCCAGATAATTGAGCACATATATTTTCCACATGTATCATGCAGTGGAAAGAAGCGACCAAGCATACGTGTGTTTGTTGTTTCAAAATACCGACAAATCCAGATTTTTGTCCAAGCATCGCTGGAGCACCATCTGTTGTGACAGAAACTAATTTCGTCATATCTCCATCCGAAAAAGGTTTTCTTTTTTGAGCTAAAATCCAAGCCATTTTGTAGCTAGCCAAAGTAATAAGTTCGGATGTAGTTAAAAACCGTTTAAAAAAAGATTGCTGTCCTTCTAATTTTGACTTTAAGCGAGTTATTTCATTCGTTCTAACTTGCTTGCCGACAGGAAACTTACAATCAAATTCACTATGCATTTGTTGATAATGCTTTTTTATGCTGTCCACTTTATTGTCATTAAAAGTTTTGTTACACAATATACATACAGTTTTTTGGTTTTGTTCCATTACAGCAAATTCTAGTTGCCATTTACCATTAAATTTGCGGCAAACTTTTTTCCAATCTCTTTTTTTGGGTTCTAATTGAGTTGAACCAGTTGCTTCTTCTTGCCTAGCTGAACTATCAGTATCGGAATGTCGTTTTAAATATTTATCCATTTTTACGGTGAAATAATTTTAATATAATTTCAAAAGAATAATATGTAATATTTAAAGTCGCGCGTTAGTTGTTTATTTAACAAAAACAAACATGAGACTAATACATGGGATTCATACAACGGGAAAACAAACCAAAAAAAACGCCTACTTTGATGAAAATGTCATTTGTTTTTAAATTTTAAAAAAGCGTTTTCACAAATAGATAAAGTGTAATCACAAATAGATAAGAAGCACATTTTGGCATAAAAATTTTTTTTGTTTTCTTCTGTTTACTACTTGTAACAAAATTATAATAAATTAGGAATTAACTTAAACAATAATAAATATGAATGAGAGTGCAGATACTTAAAACATCCTATTGAAGTATTAGATAAAACATTAAAAAAAATGCTACATTCGCCACAAGCACATAGCCCACTCGCCACATGTGGCGAGTGGCGACTGTGTTGGACATCACTGATTTAAATCATAGAAAACATAAAAATAGTTAAATTTATTTTTAAAAAAATAAACAATCTATTTCATATAAAAAAATATCAGATTCACAACCGGATGACATAACCTCATAAAATTCTCCTTCTACAGTTGCTGTATTGATTTTAGTCGTAGTTTGTTGGGACTTTTCAGGAAAAATGTCTTAAATAAGCGTTTGTGTCTTAGTTTTAGTTATATTTTTGTAGACTTATTTATACTGACTTAAAAGTTAATTCACATCACTTTGAAATTTGAGAGCTCGTTCAACATTCGGATCATATTTTTGAAAATAGTTTCCTAATTTTCTTCCTAACACAAGTCCCTCGTGAATGACTTTTGCTGTGAATGCACTGGGTCCATAGTCTTCAACGTCATATTTAACATCATTTTTGTTTTCACCAATATTTTTGACAATTTCAATTAAGTCATCTTCATGTAATTCCTGTTCTTTCATTATTTCACCTATATCAGCAAAAATAAAAAGTTTAAAATGTGTAAGTAAACAATGATGATATTCGTTCTGTTGTTTAAAAATCAATTAATTCATAGACACATTAAATTTTGGTTTGAATTAAATTTTTTATCATTTTTATTACGGTTTTATTAATCATTTTCTTCATGATTTTTTTTATTAATTTTTATTTTAAAAACCGTGTAAGATCAAAAACGTGTGTATGTATGTATAATAATTTTTAAAAAATCAAAAGTGTTTATATTATTGTCCAAAATAAAATTAATATAAAAAAATCAAATATAAAATCAGTAAAGTTATCGTCAGATTTTGAATAGGATACAAGCACCATCAATAAAATTCATTATTATAAGAGGAATATGATCACAAAATTTTAAATCAATTTCACAACTCATAGTTGTTTTTCATTTTTATGTGAATGTTTATTCTACACTTATTGTTTCCTATGGTATAGTATTTTAGTTTTATTATTTTTACTATTTTTCCATGTTCATGCATTATTTTTATTATTTTTTTTTCTTTTTACCATTTCACCACTGACTTTTTTTCCATTGAATTTATTAACCGCTATACCCCGGGCAACGCATATGTGCTGGATTTTCATTGGCGTTACTCCGAGCGTATTGATATACGCGGGTTTCCAATTACTGGGACACATCTACACATCGTTTATGAATGTGTTGTGNTTTTTACGGTGAAATAATTTTAATATAATTTCAAAAGAATAATATGTAATATTTAAAGTCGCGCGTTAGTTGTTTATTTAACAAAAACAAACATGAGACTAATACATGGGATTCATACAACGGGAAAACAAACCAAAAAAAACGCCTACTTTGATGAAAATGTCATTTGTTTTTAAATTTTAAAAAAGCGTTTTCACAAATAGATAAAGTGTAATCACAAATAGATAAGAAGCACATTTTGGCATAAAAATTTTTTTTGTTTTCTTCTGTTTACTACTTGTAACAAAATTATAATAAATTAGGAATTAACTTAAACAATAATAAATATGAATGAGAGTGCAGATACTTAAAACATCCTATTGAAGTATTAGATAAAACATTAAAAAAAATGCTACATTCGCCACAAGCACATAGCCCACTCGCCACATGTGGCGAGTGGCGACTGTGTTGGACATCACTGATTTAAATCATAGAAAACATAAAAATAGTTAAATTTATTTTTAAAAAAATAAACAATCTATTTCATATAAAAAAATATCAGATTCACAACCGGATGACATAACCTCATAAAATTCTCCTTCTACAGTTGCTGTATTGATTTTAGTCGTAGTTTGTTGGGACTTTTCAGGAAAAATGTCTTAAATAAGCGTTTGTGTCTTAGTTTTAGTTATATTTTTGTAGACTTATTTATACTGACTTAAAAGTTAATTCACATCACTTTGAAATTTGAGAGCTCGTTCAACATTCGGATCATATTTTTGAAAATAGTTTCCTAATTTTCTTCCTAACACAAGTCCCTCGTGAATGACTTTTGCTGTGAATGCACTGGGTCCATAGTCTTCAACGTCATATTTAACATCATTTTTGTTTTCACCAATATTTTTGACAATTTCAATTAAGTCATCTTCATGTAATTCCTGTTCTTTCATTATTTCACCTATATCAGCAAAAATAAAAAGTTTAAAATGTGTAAGTAAACAATGATGATATTCGTTCTGTTGTTTAAAATCAATTAATTCATAGACACATTAAATTTTGGTTTGAATTAAATTTTTTATCATTTTTATTACGGTTTTATTAATCATTTTCTTCATGATTTTTTTTATTAATTTTTATTTTAAAAACCGTGTAAGATCAAAAACGTGTGTATGTATGTATAATAATTTTTAAAAAATCAAAAGTGTTTATATTATTGTCCAAAATAAAATTAATATAAAAAAATCAAATATAAAATCAGTAAAGTTATCGTCAGATTTTGAATAGGATACAAGCACCATCAATAAAATTCATTATTATAAGAGGAATATGATCACAAAATTTTAAATCAATTTCACAACTCATAGTTGTTTTTCATTTTTATGTGAATGTTTATTCTACACTTATTGTTTCCTATGGTATAGTATTTTAGTTTTATTATTTTTACTATTTTTCCATGTTCATACATTATTTTTATTATTTTTTTTCTTTTTACGATTTCACCACTGACTTTTTTTCCATTGAATTTATTAACCGCATACCCTTGGCAACGCATATGTGCTGGATTTTCATTGGCGTTAATCCGAGCGTATTGATATACGCGGGTTTCCAATTACTGGGACACATCTACACATCGTTTATGACTGTGTTGTGATGTCAAGTGATGTGTGACGAACTTGAAACTATTTTAAGTTTATTTGGTTAGTAAAAATAAACAAAACACAAATTTGAAGTTGGATAATATGAGACTCGACACGACACTTGAAACTCAGATATTCTAAATTATTGGGATTATATTGTTTATACAGTTATTACTCTTGTTTATGTTAGATGCACTTTTTTCAACGCGTCTTTTGTTGCAAGATTTGTAAAGAGGATAAACAATTTCAATTAGTTTGTTTTGAGCTTTCGAAGCGTATGCATCTTTGTATTTTCTCTCGAATTTTGCGTAATTTTATTAGTGTGTGAACTCGATAAAACGCTTGTGTCTCGTTTGTTTTGTGGATATTTTTTACTGGCTTCTGTTTCGATCATTTTTATATTGTGTGTTGACATTCTTTGACTTTTACGTTGATTTGTGCTTTTTAAAACTACCAAATATTTGTTTTACACCCCCATAAAAAATGGATATCAATTATGATTCTTCTGATTACGAAACCGACACTGATTCGGATGATTTCATGAACGATTCATCATCTACTGGCTCATCGGATAGTAATGTTATTGTGTTACCACTAACTATGCATTGGTCGGAAATGTCAAAAACACCCCCGTTTTCGATTCCACCTCCAAGATTTGGTTTCACCGGCGAACCTGGATTAAAATTTGAAGCAGACGGAGATATTTCACTAATTTTTTGAATTGTTTTTTGACGATGAAATAATCGATCATATTTGAGTGAAAACAAATAAATATTACAATGTAAAAAAGAAAAAGAAAAGCTGGGACACATCAAAGACAAGTAGTGGATATATGACCCACATGCACCCACCCCCTCTGATAAAGTGTCTTCCAATCTCTTATTTTATAGTAAAAAAACCTCAAATTTTTACACTTTTAACTCTTTTTTGACCTTTATTTTGAAAACAAATATCCTTATGTTTTCGGCTTTAAACCCTATAAACATAAAGAAAATAGGAGAAAATCTTGATGTCTTGAAGAATAAAAAAAAATGAAAAAGAATAAAACTGCTCTGAGAGGACAGTGGTATTTTTTTTTCACTGTCCTCTCAACAGTTTTTTTGATCCGGATCATTTTTTTATTCAACCTCTTTCGTTTATCGAATCTCTTCCAATATACAAGCTGGCCAGACTCATACATCAGAATCAATCCGATAATAGCAGCACACCTTATTATTCGCTTCTCGCTCGAATACGATTTCATCGGCGTTTTAAGTGTGCTGCTCGAAAGTACAAATGAATTCGAAAGTGAATCCGAAAGAGGTCCGAAAACAACTGAGAAATAAATGTGCACATTATAGAATCGATCCGGGGGTGTTCGAAAGACTGGTGGCGATAATTACCGGTTCGCCACCACACCCGTTTCAATATTTTTTTTTTCATATTTATGTTTAAAAATTAATTGATTAATAAAAAAATAAAAAAAATAAAATAAATAAAATAAAATATAAATCTAAGATACCCACACCATTTTCAATATTATTTTATTTAATATTATTTTAATATTTATTTTAATATTATTAACCTTAGATGTGATTTGAACCACTAGCATTTGAACCACTGTGCCAGTCTAGCCCACTGCGCTATTAGACTTTGGATTTTTGTCATTTTTTAAATTTTTAATTAATAAAAAAATAAAATAAAATAAAATAAATAAAATAAAATATACAAGTACTTTATAAATATAAGATACCCACACTATTTTCAATATTATTTTCAAATTTTTAATATTATTTTATGTTGAAAAAAAACTAACCTGAGATGTGATTTGAACCACTAGCATTTGAACCACTGTGCCAGTCTAGCCCACTGCGCTATCGGGCTTTGGATTTTATTTATAAAATTCTAAAAATTAGACTGTCACATTATGAAAATGAATAATATATAAAATTAAAAAATAAATCAAAACAGGATATCCAATAAAAAATTTTTTTCTAAAAATGAATTGTAATATTTGTAATAAAGTTTTTAAAAATAAAACTGGATTAATTTCTCACTTAAAATCGAAAGCTCGTTTATTAAAAGAAA
The DNA here is from genome assembly GCA_959609185.1 of Schmidtea polychroa. Classification (NCBI taxonomy): domain Eukaryota; kingdom Metazoa; phylum Platyhelminthes; order Tricladida; family Dugesiidae; genus Schmidtea; species Schmidtea polychroa. The sequence goes on from CAUHTR010002408.1 coordinate 54,753, forward strand.
ATAATCTTAATGATACAAATTCAAAACTTTGTCCTAAATGTAAAGGAAGATTTCTACATTCTGGATATAATAAACATTTTGATAATTGTATTGGGAAAAATAGAGAAATATTTACATGTCCTCATTGTAACTTTTCAACAAAACTAAATTTCTATTATTTAGAACATATAAAAGAATGTAAAAATAAAAAACAAAATTCTGACGATGAGGAATGTCATTCAGAAGGAGAACCTGATCATGTTGAAAGAGAAAAATATAACTGGGATAATTTTAATCATATAGATGAATTTCAATTAAAAATTAATGGACCTGCAACTCCTGGAGAATATATAAATAAAAATAAAAAAAATATTAAAAATTCTTTCACTGAAGCTTTAAAAAATTATAAACCGACAAGGTATAATGTTATAAAATATAAAATTATAATCAAAGCAAAATACTGGCGAGGAGCAGAAGAAAAGACAACACCCTTAGATGTTGAAATTGGAATACCTTTTAAATATTTATTTTCAACTAAAGGATTTGATAAAACCATCAAAGAAATAATTAAAGCAGCAGAAGCAAAACAAGAGGAAGTAGAAAATGAATTAGGAGATTCAAACTTAGTATTCAACTCTTTCCAAACTTTAGTGATTGATTATTGGAGAGGATTACCACCCAATCCTAAATCTTTTATTCCTACACCCTTTAAATTTAAAAATGTTATAAACATACAGAATAATGATAACAAATGTTTCATCTGGTCAATACTTGCACATTTACATCCTCAAGAATCAAACCCTCAAAGAGTTTCAAAATACAAACAATATGAAAATGAATTAATATTTCTCAAAGGATTCAAACATCCAATGAAACTAGAAGACATTCCAGAATTTGAAAAATTAAATAATCTTAAAATTAATATTTATGAACGTGTTAAAGGGAAACATGTTAATAGCAGAGAAATTATTCCAATTTACATTTCTGATAGTGGAACCGAAAACCCTAGAGAAATATATCTTTTAATCTTGGAACAACAAAATAATCAACATTATGTTTTAATAAAAAACTTTCAAGCTTTTACATCACCAGAGAATCCAACTAGTGGAGGAGGAACATGTAAAAGATGTCTTCATTATTCAACAACTAAAAACTCTATGATTAAACATACAAGATTTTGTGAAAAAGATGATCCAGCTTTAATTAACATGCCTAAAGATCCCAAGATGCATTTTAAAAACTTTTCAAATTTACTACAAACAGTAGGAGTGCTTTATGGAGACTTTGAACCTATAAATCGTAAACAAGATTTGGTTAAACAATATTTAAAAATAATAGAAAAAAATAAACTCATGGATTCATGGAACTCCTCAGGAGAGAAGATGAAACCAGAGAGGATGAAAGCCTTTCTAAGAAAAAGAAACAAACCTAATAGTGTTAAAAAAACTAAACAATTACCATCTGCTTATAAATTATTATTTAAAAGTAATTATCCTGAACTCATAGAATCTAGAGAATATACATTTCAAGGAACTTCAGAAGATGTTTTAAATCATTTTACTAAAAGTATAAATGATCTAGAACATGAAATATTTAAAGTATTAAAAACAAAATATGAAATAAATTTTTCAATTGAACAATGGGAAGAATATGAAAATTCTTCAAATTGTTGGATGTGTAAACAACCATTTGAGAATCAACTCTTTGAGGATCAACTCCTTGAGGAACCTCCAAATAATGAAACTATTGAAGAAGAAGAACAAAGAATGTTTCATGAAAGACAACTACAATCTTCGAAAAATATAAAAGTCCCCGATCATGATCATTTAAAAAAGGAAAATAATTATCGAGGAGCAGCCCATAAAAATTGTAATCTTAATTGTCATACTCCTAAATTTGTACCTGTTATATTTCATAATCTTTTTGGTTATGAAATACATCTATTTATTAAACAATTAGCAGAAAATGGTAAAAACTCTTTCAAAGTTATAGGACTTACAAAGGAAAAATATAAATCAGTAGAATATGGAAAATTAAAATTTATAGACTCGTTAAACTTTTTCCAAATGTCTCTAGATGCAATAGCAAAAACAATGAAACCAGAAAAATTTAAAATCGCTCGAGAATTCTTGGAAAAAAATAATATTCCTCCAGAAGAATATCCTACATGCTTAGCAAAAGGAATATATCCTTATGACTATGTTGACTCGTTTGAAAAATATAATGAAACAAGTCTTCCTAGCCAAGAAGATTTCTCTTCACAACTTCAAAAATATCATATTACAGATCAAGAATATTCTCGAGCAAATAAAATGTGGGAATAATTCAAGTGTAAAACTTTAGGAGACTATACAAATATGTACTTATCCCTAGATGTTTATATTCTAGCAGATTGCTTTGAAGAATTTACAAACTCTTTTGTTCTTAAACCTTACAATTATATAACAGCTCCTTCTTTAGCTTGGGATACTTTATTATATACAATTTGGACTTCAGATATGGAAGAATCTGATAAAATTATAGATCTTTTAACTAACCTCGATATGTTTAATCAAATTAAAACAAACATTAGAGGAGGAGTCTCTTCAGTAATGGGTAATCGAGAAATAAAAGCTAGAAATGCAATAACTACTAGCAGAATGCTTTCAAAGACATCTGATCCTTATATAAAACTTAACAATGAGGAATTAAAAGAATTATTAGAAACAATGAAAAATCCTATATTTATACTTTATATAGATGCAACAGCTTTATATTCAGGAATTATGACTCAATATTTACCAATGAGTACCAATGACTTTCATGAAATATACTCTGAAGATTCCTCAGAAGAATCATTAAAGACTCTTGTAAAAGAAATACTTTCAACTCCTAAAGATTCTCCAATAGGTTACTTTGTAGAATGTGACTTATTATATCCAGATGATATAAAATCAGGAACAAGATATTTCCCTTTAGCTCCTGTAAGAAGAAAGATTGATATCAACGAACTTTCTGAATGGCAAATCTCACAAGATAAACCTCCAACAATGAAACTTCTTTGTGATCAAACAGATCGAACTTATTATCTTTGTCACTATAGACTCTTCCAATTTTATCTTTCACGAGGTATGATATTAAAGAAAGTTCATAGTGTCATAAGATTTAAACAAGCTCCATTCATGAAAGCTTTTATCGAGGAGAACATTAGGTGCCGAAACATTGCAAAAAGAGAAGGTAACCTTTTTAAAGATAATAATTATAAACTTTTAAACAATTCAGTCTTTGGGAAAACAATGGAGAATGTTGATAAATATACTCATATTGAACTCCTAACTAATACTCATAAAGATATTAAGCGTTATAATCGTATGCTAGGAAAGCCTACATTTAAAAACGCACAAGTATTTTCTGAAAGTCTTATTGCAATAGAACTAAAGAATTTTGAGAAAACATACAACAAACCAAGGGTTTTCAATTTTAGAACTTTCAAAATTACAAATGTATGAAACATATTATAACATCTTACAACCTATATATGGTTCTAATATATCAATGCATGCAATGGATACAGATTCAATGTTTTTAACAATAAGAACTCATGATTTACAAAGAGATATAGCTGAAAATCCTATACTTTCAAATTTAATAAATTCATCTGGAGAATTATTTTCGTTTAAAGATGAAAAACCTTTTACTCCTATAGAAAATGGAATATTTATTCGTTCTAAACAATATTCATACGAAACATTTACAAATCCTGAATTTATAACTCGAACATTTATATTTAAAACCCCAGAAACAGAGGAATCTTTTACACATAAATATCCTATATTCCCTAAAGGACAAGAAGAAAAACCTGTAAAGGATAACAGATGTAAAGGAATACAGAGATCAGTTGCAAAGAATCTTTCTCATCAAGATTATATAGATACATTAAACCCAGGTCATAAAGATAAAATTGATGAAATACATCAACTTAAAAGTGAAAACCATGATATTTACTTGATAGAATCCCAAAAAGTATCATTATCAAATTATGATGATAAAAGATTCATCCTAAGCGATTTAAAGACAACTCTTCCTATAGGAAATAATTTAATCCCTATAATGAAAAATCTTGCTAGTTTGAATAAGTTATATGATACAAAGATTACTGATCTTGATATTTATAATGTTGAAATCATTTATCCCGAGAGAGAAATCGAGAAGCCTTTATATTCTCAAGTTTTTAATCCTATACGTATGGAACTTAAATATTTTAATACTGATCCTGAATATATAAAAGGTCTAAGTGATAAAGAATTTAAAGATCATAAAGAGGTTCTAAAAATTAAATTCGAAAAGTTAACATCAGATTCTATCAAATGATTTTTTTCTTTTAAAAATGTC
>CAUHTR010002409.1:0-59062 GCA_959609185.1 Schmidtea polychroa
TGAAATCAGTTTCAAAGAAAACGAAAATTGGTATATAACAATTGCAATCCAAGGATATAAAGTCGATAATAATGATGTGTATTCTCCAATTTGGAAAATTATGTCTGCTAGGCTTTCACAACTATTTTAATGTATTTAATAAATGTATATAATGTATTTTAATAAATGTATTTAATGTATTTAATCTTATTTATTTTATTAATATTAATGCAACAGTAATGCAAATTTAACAAAGACATTCTATAAACAAACTTACATTATAGTTTAAAAGTGTTAATAAAAATGACTACAGAAAAAGGTTAATTTTGATTAATAACTTACCGAATTATTTATTATTTAGAAATTGTAATCAACTTTTTGTTGGAAAAATTGGCAGAAATAGCTGGTGTAAATGTTGAGGATATATTATCTGTTGCAAATGCATTAAATATAGGCTGGATAGTTGAAAGTCAAGATTCAGGATTTGATGAAAGTGAAGTGAGTCAAGAAACTGATGTAGAAATTGATGGAGAAAATGATGGAGAAAACACCCAAGAAATTAGTGAAAACACCCAAGAAATTAGTGAAAACATCCAAGAAATTGATGGAGAAAACAATCAAGAACAACCTAACGATTGTATAGATCATGTAGTTGATAATATTATGAAATGTGGAGATGACTATTGTGAATGTGTTAATAAATGTTAAATTTTAAATTTTGTTTTTTATACATAAGAAAAATAACAAAAATTAATATTTATTTAAATATTTAAATAACATATACAATAAAACAACTCCTGTTGTGAGTTTAATATAGTTTTTCATTTTTCTTTTGATTTTCATCAGTTTCTTTAGCATTGCGGGCGAGTTGATTGAGTATATCCCATCCGCCATTATCTTCTATCCATGGACTAAACTTGGATTTGATTATCTAAAAAAAAAATAATAATAATAATAATAATAATAATAATAAATTTACTTCTAAAGACCACTGATAATAATGTTCTGAGTCATGTTGGCATTTCGCAATATGATTATCTTCATGTAGGTGAACCCTACAATAATTCTTGTCCATTTCATGTCTTCATCGCAGAGACATTGAAATATATTGTTAAAATAATTCTTCTTTGATTCAAGACAATCCATATCAAGCATTCTCTGGTAGTCGATATGGTTGCCTTCAATAATTTGTTCGGTCCGATTGACCAGGAAATTGAGGCTGTCGACTATATTCGCTGTGACTAGTCCATTTAGAACGTTTTCAATAAATTTAGACATTTTTTACAATAATTTTTAATATACTGTCTTATTTATACTACTGTGTGTGTAATATGATTCTGATTGGTTGATAGACTATAAATGTAAAACATAATAGATTTGATACAACATGAAAACTATATTTCTATTGCTAATTATTATAAGGAGTGTGTGCTCACACAATACGACAATAACGGTGGAGTCTTTTAATAAATCAATATGTATTTGTCCAAATACCGCCAACCAAAATGGGCAAAGCATCCAGGAAAAAGAATATCCCAAAGATTGGAGAATTTAGAAAACAGCTATGACCTATCTTTTGAATATATACAAAATATAAAATTTAAATTGATTGATCATATTGAGGTTTTCAATAACTCAATTGTTGAAAATAAAAAGAATATGAAAATTATTGATAAGAAACATGAACATTTGTTAAGAAAGATTGATTTAATAATATTCGAAATTCGAACAATAAAAGAATCGATAGAAAATTTGAAAACCAATTCAACGTTACCAATTTCAAACAAGATGGCAGCAAATATGAGTACATCAATATTTAAATGGCCATTGTTAATTTTAAATTATTTCATTGTTTAATAAATGTATTGATTTAAATTATCTTTTGTCTGATATATTATTATTATTATTGGCATAAATATTATTAATTTAATTATTATTATTACTAGTATTGTCATAAATATTATTATTATTATTATTATTATTATTATTATTATTATTATTATTATTATTACTTACATAAAGACATTTCATGCACTTGTATTGCATGTCTTTATGTGAGTAGAAATTACTCAGTTAGTAACAATGACTCATCGATGAGTCATATTCAGAGAACAAAGCATCGATAATATCCAATTCTGATTGGTTAGATGCTATCGATACTTTATACATCTTTTCAAATGAGGTAATTATTATTTTTTTATGATTTAAATTTTTTTATAATGAAATTTTTTTATGATTAATTTTTATTTTTTTTTTTATGAAACCAGTTTTTATGAAAACAAATTATATGATTTATGAAATAAATTTTATGAAAACAAACTTTTTTATGAAGAAATGGGTATGTTTTTATTATATTATTATTATTATTATTATTATTATTATTATTATTATTATTATTAATATTAATATTATTATTATTATTATTATTATTATTATTATTATTATTATTATTATTATTATTATTATTATTACTGTTATTATTATTATTATTCTGTAGCGACATACAATAAATTTTGGTTTACCAAAAAAGAAGTCTTCTAAAAATTAGAGTCGTGTGATGAGTCTTTCTTTTAAAAATAAATGATTGGTCTTTGTTCAAAAAAGTCATCGATGAGTCATACAAGGGGGGGGGGGAGTATGCAAAAAAAAGAAACCCCCTATCTAAACTATGAGTCATCGATGAGTCTTTGTCTATATGTCTTTGTTTAAATGTACTTAAATATTTGATTAAATGTCTTTGTTTAAATATTTGTTTAAATGTATTTATTTAAATATTTGTTTAAATGTATTTATTTAAATATTAAATATGTCTTTGTTTAAAAAATGATGAGTCATACATACTTTAATAATGAGTCAGTTGGCTTTGTTCCAAAAATGATGAGTCATATGACCTTGTTACTAAAAATAGAATGACCTTGACCTAGTTACTAAAAATAGAATGACCTTGATGAGTCATAGATGACGTCACGTGACATTGTTACTAAAAATAGAATGACCTTGACCTAGTTACTAAAATAGAATGACCTTGACCTAGTTACCGTGGTTACCACGGTTGCTATGGATGAGTCATATAACCTTGACCCAGTTACCCTGTTGCTATGGATGAGTCATCGATGAGTCATATGTCTTTGTTTTGCGCTGAGTCATCGGGGGGGGGGGGTAGTGCAAAAAAATGACAAAAAACGATGAGTCATGGAGCACACTTCTCTCTACTCGCGAGGGTTCAAATTGGTAATTCTTTGTTGCAATCCAGAAACATGACCAGCCATAACTGCCGCATTATCATAACATTGCGATCGACAGTCCGAGAGTTCTAATCCATCAGTTTGTAATAATTTGAGTATAGTATTTTTAAGAGCTTCGGCATCTTTTTCAGCTAGCTCAATAAATCCCAGAAATGATTCCTTAATTTCCACTGTTTTTTTATCAAAATCTATTTCAACGTGACGAATAACTTCTGAAAATTGTTCACGATGTTGTAAATCTGGAGTAGAATCAAATATCATGCCAAAGTATTTGCTTTTTTTAATATTTTCAATCAAAACATTTCGAACTATTGAAGCTAAAAGGTGAATAAACTCATTTTGTATGCCTGGTGATAAATAAGATGTTGTTCCTGGATGTAAACGAGAATGTTCCATGTGACTTGCCAAAAGTGGATCATATTGCGCAATCAATTGTAAGAGACCCAGAAAATTACCTGGATTGCCTTCTGTATTCAACAAATTTTCATTATAACCACGTAATGCTAAATTATGAAATGCTAAGAATTTTATGCATGAAAGAAATCTTTTTAAAATTTCTCTCCATCGATCTTTTTCCAACAATATTTGAGCTTGAACTTCCATATCGATTCCAGCACCTTGAGACAATCTTCGTTCAGTTTCTTTCCATGTTGTAAAATTCTGACGGTGTATAATATTATTTTCATGATCATTTACTCTTTCTGAATGCTTAAAATCTCTAAAACCAGCCGGTGAAGAAAATGCAGTTTTACAAAAATCATTATAAAATAACAAACAACAAAAGCAGAAAAGTGTTTCTTTATGAGGCGAATAAATTAACCAAGATCGATTAACATATATACCGTTTGCCAACTTCTTCTTAAACCATGATGATGTAATTGAACGTCCATTATGCACTGCAAAGCTTCCTTTATTATTTTGAAATAAACTCGGGCCACGTAAAATGACTTCAGTTCTTAGTTTTTGTGAAACTATTGGACTGAATGAATGAAAACTTTCTTGAAATTCCAAATATCCAAAATCATTGAACAAAAGCAGATTCGGAATATTTTCTGAAATTGTTGAAAGACATGATCTATTGTTGGATTCAGTCATTTTATAATCAAAATCCGACTCTTCATTGTTTTGTGAGGCATCAAAATCAAAAAATTCATAATCTGACTGAGGCATATGTTTGTCTTCTTTAATATCCTCTATCTAGTCATTTTCTTCAACCTTTTCCTTTTTTAAATAATTTTGCAACATTTGACTTGACTTTTTAGCTTCATTTCGGAATATTCTGGCCTTTTTACGATTTTGTGCGCCACTTAATTTCGGTTTCGGCATCTTTGATATTCTAAAGTTTGAAAGTTTTTTCAAATAATTTTGAGCTTAACAAATAATTCTATAAATCTTACGATTGAGTTCTGGATATAACTCAAATTTCATGTATTTTGGAAAGGCTTTGAAATATATAAACAAAGTTCACCATAAAATTTAAATTTAATTTAAATAGTACTAAAATTAAATTTAAATTTTATGGTGAACTTTGTTTATATATTTCAAATAATCAAAATTCGTTATTTTAATGTTGGTTAAATTTCAAAATCGAAAATCTTTAAATAAAGTTTAGGTTTCAAAAATCAATTTGGCGCCCCTAAAATCGTGGCGCCCGGGGCAAAAGCCCCGCTTGCCCGGCCCTAGATACGCTACTGAGCCTGGGGATTTCTGAGCAATGTGGTTTAGACTACAACGGTCATCGCAACCGACTTTTCATTTAAGCGGTCCTTCTGCATACATTCTACTAATCCTAGTTGGTTTATAAAATAAACTACCTCGTACCTTTCTTGCATTGATCGATATTATGAATGCACTTGATACAATATTAGCAAATACTGATATAACTCTAAAGAATCTCGTCATTGTAGCAACCGATGGAGCACCTGCAATGTTAGGTAAAAATATAGGTTTTATCGGTCTTTTAAGAAGTGATCCAAAAATTCCAAATTTCCTTGTATTATTCACCGCGAAAATTTGGTAGCAAAATATTTTAAATATGAAAATGTAATGAAAATTGTTCAACAAATTGTCAATTATATCCGAACAAGCTCAAAGAACCATCACTAATTCAAAAACTTTCTTGAAGAACTGGATCTGGAAGACCATCCCAATGACTTACCTTTTTATTGCCTTGTAAGATGGTTATCCATCTTACAATGTTTTAAGCCGTTTCGTAGATTTAATCCGCCCTGTTACTGATTTTCATTAAGAAAAGAAAAAGTCTTATCCACAATTAGAAGATGATAATTGGTTACATGATTTAATATTTTTAACAGACATAATGCAACATTTACAATCGCTCAACTTATAATTACAGGGAAAGCAGAAAACTATTGCTGATTTTACTCAAACAATTTTCAGTTTAAAAAAAAATTGGTGCTATTTAAAAATGATTTAACTACAAGAAACCTTTAATCATTTTCCGCGGCTGAAAAGTAAATCTTCACAAATCGAAGATCCAAAACTTGAATAATATCTAGAAAAATTACAAGAATTGATAAAAGATTTGCAATTAAGGTTTGGAGATTTAAAATTTTTTAAGACTTGCTTCAATTTTCTTGTAAATCCATTTCAAGTTGACGTAATAAATGATGGCTTCACTATTCCTAAGTATCTGATACCTGAAACATCTGCCGGGCAAATAGAATAAAAAGAAATTCAGGAAGACCTAGGTCTAAAGTTGTATCATAAAACATCACAATCACCAATAGAATTCTGAAAATTTGTTGCAGAATCAAACTATCCACGTTTGAAAAATGCAGCTTGTAAATTAATTTCAATATTTGGTACTACTTATTGCTGCGAATCGCTGTATTCAACAATGAAATTTATTAAATCTAAGCACCGTTCGCAGCTAACAAATGAGCACTTAACAGAGCTATTTCGAACGGCATTAACAAGCTATGAACCCGATTTTCAAAAATTCGTGGTCACAATGTAGACACATACTGCATCTACCAGCAAATAATTATATATAAAACAAAGAATAAATGAAATAAATTTTACCTTAAAAAACCGGCAAATATTTTTTATTGTGTAATTGTGGCTCTTGAAATATTTTATTTAGAATTTTGGCTCCAGTCAGTAGAAAGTTTGGCCACCCCTGATCTATTTCATCGAAAAAAGTCATTGTGAATGTGAGAAACTCAGATAATTTATGATTTACCTAAAGCGTGCTTTCGATTTTAAAATATGAGGAATTATGTCGAAATAGACAAAGATTATGTAAATATACTGCTAGCTACCTCAATGAATTACACCACGATGAAAATGATTTACCAATGCGGCACTGTGATCAGAAAACTTGAGGCAAGATATCCAGGGGGGGGGGGGGGGGGATTTATCGAATAAAAAATTCATAGGACAATTATATATCTTTGTGAAAATGCATGACTATTTTAAGAACTAATTTATAATTTCAGGTATTTTATGTATAATTGTTAGATTTATATTGTTGTTTGAGGAAAACATTTAACAAATTCATAGAGAATTTATATATATATTTATGCGAATTTTGCACTGCAAACGTGTTATTGAAAGAAACGCTTGACATATCAATTTCGAATGATAAGACCTTTAAAAACAAGTGAAGATTGAACGTTTCGAAAGATTTATCAAAAACAATCCGCGAGGAGATTGCAATTTTTTAAGAAGAAGGAACTCGTGGGAAATATTTGAAAAGCTTGTACGAATACTTCAGAACTATAAGGCCAACAAGTGTTGAATCGGTGCGTGGATTTTCGGCAAGTGGCAACTTTGTCACCAAATTACGATCATCTCTTGATGATAACACTCTGAATGTCCTTTGTTTCTTACGGGCATATTTTACAAAGGAGAAAAAGCGCAAATTGAATAAAGCCTATAATTTTGATATCAAATAAAAAGGTACTGTAACTTTTACTGAATTCTTTTGTCATATAGTAAAATGATATTTTGAGTATATTTTAGTTAATTTATGATTATCAGTGTTATCTAACATTTTGATGTATCTATGCAAATCTATATAAGTAGCTAGGTCTTGGCCTTAGAAAGCCACCTACAATTTAAATTTTTACAGATTCTGTATCCCTGAAATTTAGAAAATTACAAATTTACTTACATATACCCCCTAAAAATAAAAAATATAAATTCACTCATTTCAAATTTTATAATTTTATAATTCTACAATTCTAAAATACAAAATTTGAAAATTATTAAATTGTAGGATTTCTTAGAAGGCTGAAATTGTTGGAGATTGGACCTATGCTTACTCAAGAATTCCTTATAGGATATAATCTCAATAACTTTACATTTTGATAGGGAATGTGGGCGACATTGTTATATTTATGGGTATAATATCTCTCCATTATAATATCGCAGTCATTGTGAAATTTACTTTTGCTCATCATAAAAATATTAAAAAATAATATTAATAAAATTTATATTTTGCAAATAATTTCAATATAGTAGTATGCATTTTTAAGAAAATAATCGTTTAATAGAATGTGGTATTTTCGTAGCATCTTGAAATGCACTGATAAGAAAATTACGATTATTAGGGTATGCTTGCTGTCCTAGAAAATCAATCACAGTTGAATCTCTAAATTTCTTGAAAATGACTAAATATTGAACATTTAAATTACGTGTTCGATGTGCACCACCTTGATGAAATAGATTTTGTGTTATGGAAATAACTGTTACACCAACATGTCTGCTGATTTTTGTAAATAAATTATTAAAATCTCTTTCTTTATTAGCTTCTTAGTACAAATCATCGATAATGATGATATCATCTTTCTTTAACCGACTTGACCAGTTTTTATCAAATCGCTTTACTATTTTCATGTTTTTCAACTGGCAGAAACTTGATTGTGTAAATCCATGCTCTTCATAAGTGCCCTTATGCCAATAAATATTGTTGATTTTTGTTTTGAATAAATTCGATTTAGTAATTTGCAAACAAATAATGTTTTTCCGCTACCACTCGGGCCAACGATTTGGTATACTGCATCATTTCTTAATTCAATTTTTAATTTTAAACTATATAGTTATTGTTTATATTGATAATTTAAATGAACTCCTTTTTAAAATAACTATATATAGCACCATTTTATGATTACTTCATTAAAATGCTTTCAAATATAAATTACAGAGCAAAAACTGATGTATCAAAAATTATATTTCCAAAAGGAAAACCACAACAACTTCGATAGAAGTAACAAATATCCCATGATATATTTCAAAACTGGTAAATGTAGAATTATGAGATGCAAGGAAATAATCAAAGCTAGTGAATATAATGTTTATGATTTAGAAATATAATCGATGACGGTAACTTCTGACATGGGTTTTTCTTGTAATTTAAATAATTTGTAATTTAAATAACCACGCGTTTACAAACCAGAATTATTTTCAGCTTTGAGGTATATAAAATATAAAGCTATGTATGTTAATATATTCGCTAGTGGTAAAATAGTAATTCCTGAAATAAAAAATATTGATTCAAATATATAGTTGATAATATCATATCTGATATTAAATCAATAATTGAAGGAAAAGAATTTTTAGATTTTCTGTTATCACTTAATGGATTATAAAGTTTCAAAATTTCAAAACTGTCCTTACATTCAAACTCAAATTTTATTAAGATTTTATTTGCATCATGTATAAGACAATTGAATAAAAATAATGTTAATGAGTTTAAAAGTTTAAAATAATTGTTTGTTGAAAATTATTTTTAAAAATAACTATTTAAAATTGTTATTTATAATTTAAAAAATTTATAGATTTTATAATTTGTTTATAAATTATCAATATTGTTTAGTTATTCATCCGTCGTCAATGTAGGTATCCTGATGATGTAGTGATGCTATCGAAATATACAGTGAAAAAGATGTACTAAATGATATTTCGTGAAATTTTCATAGCGGCGTTCACATCGATTCGGCCCAGAAAGAAGCAGCCTTGACCTCGGCAAGAAGGTCGTCTAACTCAAAATCACCAGTGATCTATGTGGCGGTAACGTGTTAACAAATACTCGTGATAAAAATTACGGTACTTCCGTGTTATCTTACCCGCAAAAATTAAATTAAAAAAGAACACATAATTATTATATTTATTTTCTAAATCACAGTTGCAAACTCAGCAAATGTTTGTAAAGAGTTTGTAAATGGTCATCCAGGTGGCCAGAAAACCACAATGCCGTTGAGAATAGTGTCGAACACATCGGCACTGTTGCTTAGAACACGTTTGCGCCACATAAACTCACATAAACTCACATAAATCACAGATAGCCTTAATAAATTCATGTTCAATAATGTTCAATAACGTCATCAATAATGTATTCTCTCATTTTTTATATTGTTATTTTAATTGTATTTTATAATTTCATTTTTGTGGGTAAGATAACACGGAAGTACCAAAATTATTTTAAATTATTGAATAATAGTTTGAATGACAAGACTGTAGGAAACTTAAAAAGCGGATTAATTGACAACTTTGTAGTCCTGTCCAAAAATTTGTAATATATTGTTTTAAGACCAAATTTTTGAAAATCATTTAAAATTGATGACTATTTTATTAAGAATAAATTTAATATATCTAAATAGACCAAGTTATATTGGTCAATCAGTTTTGGACATATCAAACCTTCATATGTACCTTTTCAATCCATAGAATTAAAAAATATCGTGCACAATTTAATTGCCAAATAAATATCATTGTCAAGGATACAGATTCATTTTCCCTGGAAATTAAAAATTACAAAATACATTTTACCAGCAATGATAAGCGATAATTTATTAGATACCTCTAATTATGCGCCAACACATTCATTATATTCAAGATCCCTTGGCACTGTAATAGGGAAATTTAAAGATGAAGGCAAAGGACTTGGATATGACGAATGGATATTTTAAGCCCCAAATGTTATATTATGAAAATTAGTATAATAAAAGTCAATCGTATGGACATTATAAAGGAGATGGTTAGGGTTATGGTTGATGCTCATTAAGAAATGTTGCCCATAATTGGTCCAGATAATAATGAATAAATAACAATAACAATAATAATAATAATAATAATAATAATAATAATAATAATAATAATAATAATAATAATAATAATAATAATAATAATATTAATAATAATAATAATCTCTCTATATATAAAAAACCTAAGGGTCCCCTCCATCCGAATTGTACTTTTTTTTATTTATTTATTTTTTTTTATTTTTTTTTTATTATTTTTTTTTTAATTTTTTTTGTACTTATCGTTCTATATTACTTTGAAACGGTTTATGCTATTATGTTTTATCATAGTTATGTAAACATATTAATAAACTGAATCTTACTCCTGTCCAAGAATACCCTGAATATTAACTTTAACATTAACCCCACGTTCTAACGGGGTTGGTGGAGCGAAGCGAACAGGGCACAGCCCCTAGTAATAATAATAATAATAATCTTACATTTAATTATATCAAAATAAACACAATCAAATATATAAAAGCTTATCAATATCAGCCAAATGCGCCAGGTTACCCATTAACAATGTAGGAATATCCTCGGTACGCAAATCCTTGGCAGTTATTATCGGTAGCCATGTAGGAATATGTATTTCCTAATTCGTACCTTTCTATCCATTCAATCAGTTTCTGTATTGTGACAAAAAGCCCTTGGCGATTCTCAAGAAGAGTCGTTGAATTTCTTTTATTGCCTCCAATCTTAGTCTCAAGTTTTCCTTTGCTCTTAGATTTCTGGATCCAAATTCCGCTGCCGTTCTTCTCCATTGACCAATACCAAAGATCGGTTTCAAATATCACAAACGCGTGATACATAAAGACAGATGTAATTTGAAACCAAACCAATTTCTCCTTATACTTCCAGACATTGATAATCCTTTCAGATATGTCGACAAGATTTCTCATTTCCGTTCCGTTAAACACTTCATTCGGTGAGTCGGTATCATTGATGAAATGGATCTGGGACTCCCAATCTTCTCCTTTCTTTCGAGCTTTTGAATTGCTTGACATTTTTTGGTAATAAATAAATTGATAAATTAATAGTTTAGCTTAACCAATGGAAATTCAGCAAAATGTTCTCATTAGCCAATGAGAATCAAAGTCGATAATTTCACTTCCATCGATTGTGACTCTCACAATCAATCAATCGATCAAAGGTCAGCAAATTATTCGTTTTTTAATGTTTTGGTTATTTATATTCAATGGATTGCATCCGCAACTTTTATCAAATATAATTTTTGGTGTTGATTTAATGTCAATTAATGAAAATTTTTAATAATATAATAAATACAAACATTATTTTATAATAATATTTATAAAGTTATTTATTATCTCTCAAACTATTTAATAAATATTGAAATAATGAAATATCCATCTTACCTCCCTTCTGTTATATAAGATGCAAACTAAATTATTAAATTCTATTTCATAACAATATTATCATTCAGAGTATTCATATTCATCTCTCGCGTTCGGCTGGCGTCATGACTGTTATACCCGCAATTTGAGTAATTCGAACTAAATTTATTTAAACATAAATAGTACAACTAAGGTTCTAACATCTCTAAAAAGTTCAAACATGGAGTGTCAATGGAGTGTCAACTTGACTCGTTCCGAGTATCCGTTAACGAGTTAAAAACAAAATTGATGGGAAATATAAACAATACTATATTAAATTGCATGGTTATGAAACTCCAACTTGGATATCTGAAAATCAATTGATTATATAAATATTATGAAAGTAAACCATTTTTATTTGATTTACTTAGTAATATTTGTTCTCTTACTTCTCCAGATAATGACGCTGGTAAGTTTTATGTAGAATTACAAAATCGTATTTACTTTGATGGTGAATGGGAAACGACTGTTGTGGATTTACTTTGTGTATTAATTCCAATGTCATAGTAAAATGAATTACATTCAGTTTATGAATACTTTTACTTTAACCAACCAAAAAATGAATATACAATTAGCGACGAGTCTCCATTTTATTTAATATATGGATGGAAATATTCCAAATATTCATTTTAATTTTTATCCATTTAAAGTAGTATTTCACAGTATTAATGAGACTCAAAAATTAGGATTTTTTGGTAAATTTCACTTATATCATGAATCAAATAAAGATTACTCCAAATAACAACAAAATAGAATAGAACAAGCTTTCGTAAGACATATAGAATCGGTTATGATGATTATTTCCATAGTACTCAATAAGGAATCGGTGTGTTTAGATAGACCCAGTTTTATTGAACAAACCGTACTGGATGAGTTACAAAAATATCGTAACGATTTCAACTATGTGATATCGTTCATCAATATCGTTGCTGGGACACCGATTCACTTTATATCGAGATTAAAAATAATAAATTGGATAAATTTTTACTTGCTGTGGTTCTTGACAGGTTACTCGATACTTCGAAATATGACCCAAAACATTCCTTGTATTCGAGAATTGGAAAATTCATAGACGAGAATGAAGGACTTAAATACAAGGATTGGGTGTTTCTTAGCCCTACATTGTTATAACCTTTAGAATGATAAGCAGTATTATAGCTAAAAAAATAACATTGAAGAATACTGACTTAAAACATCAGTCGTACCCAGAGGAGTAGCTACCATATAGCAAGAGTAAGCAATGCATAGGGGCCCACGAGACAGTGGGCCCTTTTTTCCAAGTTTCCCATTTATATAGGGGTCGAAAAAATCGTTTCCCTTGTCGGCTATACACATTTGTCCCTGATACATTACTATCATTTCTAACGATTTATACTGTTATATTGTATATTGAGCTCTAATTAATTTACTAAATTGTCTTTCCAAAGAAGACCCGAAAAAATGTTTTGTGTGCGGCGCAAAACTCATCTGTAATTATAAGCCTTTCTTTCAATTAACACTCTCTCCTCACCCTTAAAAAATCTTGGTCAGGAATTAGAAGTCAGTGGTAGGAAAAAAATTAAAGACAGCAGAAATATTTGGTAGAAAACAAAGAAAAAGTAGGGGGTAGATATTTAGAAACAAATGATTTTGATCAAGTTTTAGAATTGTTTTGTTCATAATGGAATATTTTATTAAAATTTCATAAAATTCACTAAACTACAATAAGTCCCACACACCTCCTAAATCGGACAATCACCGAGATTTCAAAAGTCACACCGTGCTATATGAATGCTATATTCAGCTCCTCATATTCGAATATTTATAAATCAATATTTGCGCCAACATTGCAAAACAAAAATATTTGAAATTAAAAAATATTGACAATGAGAAATTGGATAAAATAATTTATAAAAAACAATATTTTTGTAATAGTATGTTAAAAATACTTAATTATTTAAAAACAATAAAGCAATTTCTCATTGCATAACATTCAACCAATCAAATAACGCGAAATTAAACAACCAATGAAATGAGACAAAACAGAAATTTTATTAATCAAATCTTCATACCGGAGAAATCTAGAATAATAAATAATTAATAAATGAATAAATTACAACAAAATCGATATAAAATAAAAGATCAGATAAATGCCTCGTTCCTGTAATCAGGATTCATAGGTAGCTCGGGACTCATCACTGCAACTCACCATGATTATAATTCACATAAAACTAACCATTTGAATATTAAACTTAGTTTCAGTTTTGTTTCAGCCTTTCATTGAATATTGCTGAAATAAATCAAATATAAAACATTGCATTATAAATATGATCAAAATGATGGAATGAAATATCTCAGGAAATCAATCGCAACAGATGATAATTCAGAAGACCGTCGTGATTTGGAATATCATCATAACATCAGCATAAATATCAATATAATTCTTTAACTCACATTTCAGCTTTTATATCAATTTTCCCTTTCATTTCATTTCTAGCAATCTAAGATTAAAATAATCAAAACGCAGTCAAATACAATTTTTAGCATTAAAAAGTAATCAAAGTCAGTGAAAATTTGTCAACATGCATTTCTGACCCGAAAGATGAACATCATAACTTTAACAGTTAAAATTATAAAATAAAAGTCAATTTACTTGTATTTCATTTGAAAATTTTCATTTATCATTATAATTGCGAACAATCTAAATTATAATAATTAGAAATAACCAAATAATTATTGAGCTAAATTATGCCATTTATCAAAGTCAGTGAAATATTGTCAACATGCATTTCTGACCCGAAAGATGAACATCATAATAATAATTTAAGAAAGAAAAAATAAATATCATATCAAAATATTACCTTGTTCATTTCATTAATTTTATAGCGAAATTTAAATTTATAATTTATAATGTTTTTGTAAAATTTAAACAATTTATTTTAATATAAAAATATTTTTTTAATTTGTAAATTAAAGATGTTTTTATTTAAATACTAATATAGAAATAATCAATAGATTTTTGATGTCCTAAATATATTCAGATAAACAATTTTTCTTATTACTATCAATCAAATCACTCGTGGGCAGCAGATATTACTTGGTATCTAAACAGGGAACTTCAGGTGCTGGAAGACGTGTTATGACAGACCACTGGATGCCCAAGAAAGGTCGGTCGGGTTTTGAGAATTCGACGGCGATGACTGATAACGACTAGGGTATAGAGTAAAGAGAACAGACGAGGTCTAGTGTGCAATTTGGTTCGGGAAATCTGATGGTAAACAATTGAATTTTCAATTAAATCGTATTTGCACGAGAGCTTCCATAAGGCGTGTCAAATGTACTCGAATCAACGCTCATGATTGAATTTTTTTAGTGCTATACGAAAGAACTACTAGGCATATCAGTTGAGTTTATATGATATGTGTCTTTATGCTGTTGATGACTTTCAGGATTTTCGATTGTTGTCTTGCTTTTTTTGTTGATAAGGGTTTTCTTTAGGATTTTCGCGAATCAGAAAATCAGTTTTTGGTGGGTTTGTCGACTCTTCATCTGTTGACTTTTATGAGGGCATAATAAAAGAATTAGGATTGTTTCGAGCCATACAGTATACAGAATTACTACATTCATTTGTACATATTTTTGCAGACCATTTTACGCTCAATTTTTAACTTTTGGATTCACTTTCTAATCTGGGCTTTTTATGTTGAGCTGAGTTTTTTTCTGTTCTCAGCAGTCGGCTTCTTAATTGGGGTATGATTTTTAGTTGGCCTTCTTTCTCTTTGAGTTCCTAGAATTGGGTTTCTATTTGTTTCTTAAGTAGATTTATCGATAAACATTAAGATCCAAAATTAACTAGAATTAAAATTATTTGAATTTGTTTTATTGCATCAATTTTATTGCATACTCGCATACCGATGCATTTCGGTAACAAAGCACTCTCTTTTACGAGTAAAAATTTTACTTTTATACCAAATTGTTTGCCGTGTGTTTGTATATTAAAAAGTGAGGAGATTTTATTAATATATATGTTATTACGATTTAATTTTCTTTGTTTCTTATCATGAGCTATGGGAATCGACAGAGACTATCGTTGTTGACAATTTTCAGCATGAGATCCCAGCCAACCATGTATCTCTTCTATTTTACATTGGGTCCACAACCCAGCAAAGCAAATGCAAAAAAAAATCATCTACAGTCTGGCGTAGCTGTTGACTGCGCAGTGTATACAGCGTATTGTATCCACTTAAAAATACTCCGCGGTGACCAACTTAGTTGACGAAACTATGCTTGGTGTTAAACTGAATATAACTAAACTATCGGTGGGTACAACGGGATTATGGTTCGGCTGTAGCTGAGGCTCTTATATAACACTAGGGTCCGTTATACTGTGCCGAGTCGGTCGGGAAATCGGACAATGTTTAGTAATTAATTTACATAGAGTGCATATACAAAATCAACACTTAAATTGTCTATATTACAATACACTAGGAGTTCATTTCCCCGACGTCGAGTCGGTCGAGGGCAATGTACAAATAACTTTCATAGACTTAATTATACTCGCATCACACTAAGGTTAACTAAAAGGGATAACTAACTACTCCTAATTGTTACAACAATGTCAATGTGACAGCCAATTCTAAAAATATTATTAAATTCATAGTTTAGTCGCAAACAAAGAGAACGGGATATCCGTACCCAAAATTTCCATGTGCTACAAGAGTAAATCCAACATCAGCATAGACAATGTATAGCGAGTGTTGGGCTAGAACTGATTTCTAGACCCAAAGTTGGGAATGGGACGAAATGTGTCAGTACACAACACGCATACCCAGCATTAAGTTTACTTAAATAAAAATATATAAAACACCAAGTAAACAATAGAGAGATAATATACCCAAAAATAAAACATCTGAATTAAAAATAAAATAAAACACGAGCAAGAAGTATTACACGAAAACTTACTCAAATATAACCGAAAGACATAGAACAACAAAAAACAAATTCGAATAAAGGCGATTAGTAAAAATTTAAAAAAAAATTAAAGAAAATCTTCATAAAATCTTACGTAAAGAAAATTATATCGATATTTTGAATAAAAATCCAGAAAAATTCATAAAAATGGCGAAATCCATCATGACGGCCAAACGACCCAATAAAATTTATAAAAAATAAATATTTTAGTTTAAAAAATAAATATTTTAGAAAAGAAATCATAAAAAACAATTTAAAAATAAGAAATAGATTAAATTTAGCATGGAATGTTCTGGAAATGCTGAAATCCATCATGGAGGCAAATTTAATAAAAAATAATTCGAAAATAAAATTTCAAAAATAAAAACAAAAATTCTTACTGAAAAATCGCCATTAAAATCGATAAAAATTAAAAATCGAATGTTCGAGAATTAAAATAATCTGAATTTGTTTTACTGCATCAATGCACGCATGTATACTTACACGTCAAACAGAGGCTATATAAACTAACACATTTCGTCACTTTTGAAGAAGGAAAAAAATGCAAATGAATATTTTTACTCTTATGCCAAATTTTTGGTTTTGATTTTTCTGAGATTGGAGGTAAGGACGATTTCATTGTGAATTATAAGTTATTATTATTGAAACCTTGTTTTCATTATTTCTTTTTAACTATAGAAATGTAGGTTTGAGTGAGATCGTCGGTTATCATTGATTTTGAAGCGAGATCCCAGCCAACCCTGCACTTATGCACTTTATCATCGATGAGTACACAGCCCACAATGATTGCAGGCCACTGCCTGGCACGCACTTATCAATATTATTGGTTTCTTTTTGTTCGGTCATCGGAGGTCGGCCACTTCATGGTTCTACCATGGAGTTGTGTCGATAAAACTCCTCCGCTATGGCTCCATATATTTATTTATCGGTCGACAGCGATGTTTCGACTCAACACTACAGTAGGGCTTGTTGTAGCGGTCACAGTGGGGCCGTGTAAGCAAGCACTCTTCCCGACTTTCAATGCATGAATAACTTACATAGTTAAAATCTACATCCAAAATCATCACAATACAATACACTAAGGTTAATAAACGGAGTAGATCTCAGACCTAAATTAATCACAACTCTACAATTCACAATTAATGTAGACGGTTAAATATCATCAAGAACCAACTCTACCTATACGTTTGTCGAATCTAGATTTATAAATGTCTTAAATAAATTTTCTAGTAATAGTGTAAAGTAAAGATTTTTTAAAAAATGATTGATTTAGTAGTGATAGTATTCATAAAGGTGTTCGACATGCGTATCAGCAAGACTTGGATTTTAAATTGAATAGACTCTAAACTAACTATAAAAATACAAATCGTAAACCCATAAAAGTATAAACTATCCTCTCAATTTCATAAAAATATGAATTATACTTATAGATTCAATTTCTTCAAAATATAAATTATGATTAGTTATAAAAGTATAAATTATAAATTTAATTTCTTGAAATTATAAATTACAAATCTATATTGACGGTAAAATTATAAATTATAACTCTAAGTTAATTACAAAAGTATAAATTATAAAATTATATTAGCCTTAGAACATAAACTATAAATTTAACTTAACCTCATAAAAATATAAATTATAAACTTAAAAGTATAAATTATAAAGTTATATTAGTTTTAAAAATATAAATTATAACCTTAACTTCATAAAAATATAAATTATAAAATTATATTAGCTTTAAAATATAAACCATAAATTTAACTTCATAAAAATATAAATTATATACTTAAAAATATAAATTATAAAATTATATTAGCTTTAGAAGTATAAACTATAAATTGAACTTCACCAAATATAAATTATAAACTTAAAAGTATAAATTATAAAATTATATTAGCTTTAAAATATAAACCATAAAATTAACTTCATAAAAATATAAATTATAAACTTAAAAATATAAATTATAAAATTATATTAGCTTTAGAAATATAAACTATAAATTGAACTTCACCAAATATAAATTATAAACTTAAAAATATAAATTATAAAATTATATTAGCTTTAAAATATAAACTATAAATTTAACTTAACTTAGATTGCCTTTAACATCATAGTTGAAAATTTTTATCAAAGATCCCCCATAAACCATATAGTCATCAACTACCACCTAAATATACTAAATTAGCTTATCTTAATATATATTTAACTTATATTATATTTTAAAATATAAATTGAAAATTTTCATAAATGACCCCCTTTCAAATCATGTAGCCATTAACTATTCCTTAGGTATACTGAATTGTATCATCTTCGTATAGAGTCAAATTATATTTCAAACCAAAAAAAAAATAATTCCATAAATTTTCGTAAATGATCTCCCCATATGTAGTAATCTTATAAAAATATAAATTTACATTTATTATTATTATTATTATTATTATTATTATTATTATTATTAGCATGGTTACCAGTAACATTATCACTCTTACTATTATTATTACTATTATCATTATTATTATTATTATTATATTATTAAAATAATTACCTTTATTTCATAAAAATAAAATTATAAAACAAATTATTGATTTTGGGATTCCCTTACCTCTAAATTTAGTTTCAATGGCCCTATCTTCCAATGAAATTACGGAAAATCACTAAAATCTATTTTTAGTAACACCCCCCCCCCTGAAAACGACATCAATATTATTAATTTAAACTATATCCATATATGTATATATGTGTGGGTGTATATGTATATATATAAGTGGATGTGTGTATGTACATACAGATTTATAAAACAACCTTATAAAAATACGATAACCTTCCCCCTCAAGACCCCCTGTTATGTGATGGTCACAACCCCTTTAAGGTGATGGAACGAGGATAGAGTAGTTTACTAAAGTAATTTAGTAGAATAATTTATTAATTTATTAAAATTATTGGATTTATTTTTAACTAAATCAAAAAAAAAAAAAAAGACTAAATTTATTGATTTCGATCACCAGATTTATTTAAATCATTGTTTCTTTGAATCATAGTCATACCAAGGTCCTTCGAGCACGGTTGATGGACCATCCCAATGAAATACATTTCCTGGAGTTGGAAGACTTCTGGGTAATTCCTTATTTTCTGCTTCGTTTCTTTTGGTTCAATGACTTGCATATTGATTTGACGTAATAATGTTGGATGGCCAACTATATTCCTTGCATCTCTTTTTAAGTAGTCATTGTCAGATAATTCCGCCAGGAAGATTAGTTGGTGGAACTGACCTTGGGGCAATCAAACCTTCGTATCTCATTGAATTATTATAAACTCGATTGCTAAGGAAATTAAGGAAGTTAATTACAATTTTCTCATTAGTGTTGTCAACCGATCTTTGCTCATTCGAGATGCCATAATATATTATTGATGAATAGAATTGTTTCGAAAAATTCGGCCAAATACTAATATTCCTGAAATATTATTAAAAAGTTTAGGATATAAATATTTAATATTTTAATTTATTTACATTATTATATCAAAACTAATTATATTGATATATTTATTCGAAAATTGTTATTTAACATTAATTACAATTAATGTAATAAAACAACGAAAATTGGAAAAACGTTAAATAACTTTAACAAAACGAAAAGTGATAATGAAGTCAAACTTCCATTACTCTGGTTAAATTATTAGTTACCAACTTTTTCTAGTATTTTAACACAATGAATTAAAGTGTATTAGGAAGTTGATTTGGTCATTTGAGGAATATTATAAATTACAAATTTAAGTAGATTAGAATTATTTACTCTTCATAAGAACTTTCATGATTTTAATGAATTTAAACTTCATATATTAATATTACCCATAATTTACAAGTGATATTTGGATTATGTTAGAATAGGTTTTAAGTTAACTTAATTAAATTGAAATTTTCTTTTGATCAGGTTATCGTGGGGAATGCATGTTATCTTTATCATTTCTATTGTTTCAGTTTATTAAGTTGTTTTTTTTTGATTATTTTCTAATTAAATTCATTATTCTCAAAAATTTCTTAAGGTATGTTTAATAAACTATGGTTATGTTTCACTTAATTTATATTCAAACATTTTAGATGGGGTATTGTATGAACAGGTTTTGATAGATTATTGTATGATTCCTGATGACTTATGATCGTTTGAGGATAGAAAGTTTGTATAGGCATAGTTGAGGAAGTGATTATAATAAGGGACCTGCGTAAATCGGACATACATCTTCTAACGATAGTCCGTGAACCCATTAGAGTGCTCGACAATTACAGTGCAAGTAGTGCGCTCACTTTTTGCGAGTACTCACCCTCTTGATACAGTACCAACGTTGATCGCTCAACGGGTATCAAGCGGTAAACAATGTTGTATCTTGGGTTACGCTGGTAACAGCACTAAAGAGCAAAATATTTGATCATCAGTAACCCACCACGAGTTTCAATTTTAACCAGGGGTTACAGAGTATGAGCCATTGGGTCGTGGGTAAAATTATTACAGTTATTAAATTAACTATACTACAATTTATATTGTCACATATAATGTAATTATAGTTTATGTTATGATATTATGTCCATAATATTATGTCTTATGTTAGATATACTGTAGATAGTTTATAGTTAGGGTTTCCACCTCTGCGGGTTTTAGCAAGTTAGGCTCCGGATTTAACTATTATTTCTCTGGACGACGTAAATAAAATTGAATATGCACAAAATTATGTAAACTCAATCTTGCGGCAGCCATTACAACTAACACTCTTTCGCACTAAAACATCGCTACTGCAGAGACGATCGACGCGCACGTTCGATTGCAACGTTCATATTAGCACGACACGCGAAAGCACGTGTATAGAGAATCTCTTTTGTGCATGTTCAGTCAGTGCTAAATTGATGATAGTCTAATCTAGTTTGATAATCCGTGTTCTGTGTGGATTAATTATAAATGGTAACTTGTATTGATAGTTACTCTACACGTAATTAAATTGATGCTGATTTTAATAGACTGATAGAAATTGTATTATGTTAGTTATAGTGTAGAGACAATGGTTGCCACCTCTCCGGGTTTCAGTGAGTTATCTCCGGGCTCTGGGTTATTGTCTCCAGGCGAGACCCAGATCTGAGGTGGCAACCCTATTTATAGTATGTATTATAATTTATATTATGATTTATATGTGCTAAAGTTTATATTTACGATTCTAGTTTATACTACAATATCCCGCTATAGTGCAAGTGTAGGTAGTCATAGGGAGGGATCTACTTTATTATCATAGATGCTTTAAAGTCATAAATGTATTCCCTAAAGGTATTATAATGGAGTTAATATTATATAAAATAATAAACACACCCAGCTGGACATTCATACACGAAGATCAAGCCGCTTTCACCGGGTTAGACCAGTGAGAACGAATTTGGAATCCACGTTTAAAGTCAGGTAACCGTCAATTCACCGTCACGGCTAAACCTTTTCTTACAGCGATAAAATTTTTTTTTGAAAGCATAAAATGTACCTAAATAAATAAAGCCAAAATAAATAAAAAACCATAAATATACATTAACTTAAATTAATTAAACAATCGAGATAGACAATTAAAATGAAAACTTGAAATCAGAACTTCAGGGTAACACGTTTTATATTTTTAACTGTACGACATAAATCTTGTATTTATATATTTTATAAATAAAGTTTATTATCCAAAGCGAGTTGTGTTCTTATTTGTGAAATTTAAAGAGTCAGATCAAGAGAGCGTGTGTTAGGCGTATCTAAATATATTCATGGATTTCAATCGTTTTATATTATTTAGTGATTTAATTAATGGGAAATCTGAGGGCCGACCGGCACAGAAACAAGTAGTAGATCTACATCTCAGATTAAACAAATTCAAGGGATGTTATCAGGAAATCGAAAACACCTGGTTTAGTTCCACGGATATACAGAAAAAGCTGAAACAGATTCAGGAATTACAACTGAAGCATGCAGGACCAATTAGAGATGAAAGCGCTCTGACTAAAAGTCAGACATTTGGAGACGCAACTAACTCACAGCTGTACTCCAGAAAAAGGCACTGGTAAAGCCGAGCGAGCGTGGCTCAAGATTAGGTTTCCATATTAGTTGTTGATTGTTATTTGTTTCCACAATAAAAGTCGATTCATCGGAAAAAGCGATTATTGAGAAAGGCACCAAAATGAAAGTTGATCACAGGCCTTCTGTCGGCAGTCCAGAATCCGCATAAGTACTTGACGATTATAGCATACAAAAGTATGCTCACTTTTCGGTAGCACTCAGCCATTCAATGGGTATCGAACGGTACAACATGCTTGTACTCTGGGTTACACTGAAAACAGTACGAAAGGGTAAAATGTGGATGAATTGACTTAAAACATTAATTTCTGGAACATCAGGGTATCAGGTTTTATGCTTGCTTTTCTACTTATAATGGACTCACCATTGTTTCCATGTGTAATTCTGGTATCATCTACACCCGTAAACTAGAAAGCACGAAGCTTTAAATGGTGAATGCTAATTATATATATATATATATATATATATATATATATAATATATATATATATATATATATATATATATATATATATATATATATATATATATATATATATATATATATATATATATATATATATATATATATATATATATATATATATTGATAAATTGAGTCATTTTAAAATAAAAATTATTGTCTACGTCTAATTTTGTTCACATTCATTTATTATATTTAATTATCGGCCAATTAAACAACGCGAAATTAAAAAACCCTGAAAAATTTTAATATTAGTATTTTTTAGCTTAAATAAAGAAATTCAGTTTTCAAATCCTTTTTTATTTAAGTAATGATATTACATTAGAGGCCAAGGACCAAATGTGAAGCAGTTCAGAGTATATTGCGCAATTCAATACAATGTGTTAGTTATTACGCAATATACATTACTATTTAAGAGTGATCACTCTGTGTTAATATTAATAAATCTTTAGATGGAACCAATTGTTGTAACTGGCGACCACGCCGAAAATGTTCACAAAATGACGACTCGAGGAGAAGGGAAAAAGTCTGCAAGAGACGCGTTACCGAAACGTGCACAAGACCTCTTGGATATGGAAATTATAAGATACGACGGCAGATGTACCAAGGAAGCTGAAAAATGGATACAGGCAATTGATGATTGGATCGCTAGGAATGATTTGAAGGGGACAGAAGCATTCGATTTTCTCCTTTGCGATGAAGCGGCTACACTGTGGAAAAATTTCAAAACAGAAAAAACAACAGATAAAGCAGCTAAAGAATGGTTTTCCGAAACATTTACAATTAAATTGACTATTATAGACAAGATTAAAGAACTTGCTGCAATTAGACAAGAGGAAAATGAGAGAAATCAGGGTATTGAAATTAGTGAGTGAAGTTAATAATTCAGGAATGAGGGTAGAGGAGATTGCCAATGAAATTATAACTGGACACGTCAGAGACAGAAGATTAAAGGATGCTCTAACAATGAAACCATCGATGACAGCAGAAGAACGAAATCAACTGGCCAAAATTTACGAAAAAGTGGAATCAAAAGAAAAGACGGAAGAAATTGTGGTAATAAAGAAGAGTAGTTACGCGGAAGCAACAAGGAGAAGAAATTCAGAAACGTTTACAAGAGAAACAAATGGAAGTAACACCAATTTATTAAGAAGCCAAGGAAATTACAGAAGAGAGAATTTACCAGATAATTCGTATAAGAGAAATAACGAAATGAATCATGCAGTCGAACGGAATGTGCAGAGAAGGACACCAACGGTTTCGCTTAAACACATTGCCAAGAGATTATACAATCGATCTAGAGGCCTTCCTGATCCAAGAAACGGCGAATTACAGTCAGGCCAATGTTTTTGCTGTGGCGAATATGGGCACAGAAGATATGAATGTCCACTAAAAGATAAATGTTTGATATGTGGTAAGGGAGGGCATAATTTTCGTGATTGTTATTTATTAAGAAAGAAAGAACAACAGAACTATGAGAACAAGAAAATGATAGCTTGTGTGCATGACGAAGAAAACGGAAGAAATTACTCGGATGATGCAGAAACAAGAGAATCAATTAATGATTATGCAATTCATGATGTGGAAACTGAAAAAAACACGAGGAACTCTATTGCATACATTTCGTCAATGGGGTTGTAAAGGAAGAAAATCGGAATGACAGAACAGAGGGAATGAGGTATGCGACATCAGATGGAAGAGAATGGAGCAAGATGATGATAAATGATGTTGAGATTGAGATGTTGTGGGATTCTGGAGCTTCAATTACAGTGATGAATGAGGAAACATGGAATAAAATTGGCAGTCCACGTTTAAGCAGCAGTGAAATCAAAATATGTGGAGTTTTTCCAGGAACTCAAAAACCACAGGGATGTACAGAAGTAAATGTTTATTGGCACAATAAGATGAGGACTATCAAAATAATTGTTATTAAAAATATATTTCCAGGTTTTATTAGTGGGATAGATACTTTGAAAGCATTTGGAGTGCAGTTGATGGAAATTAACAATATCGAATCCGAGACAAAGATTAGCAATTATACTGATGACGAGAGAAGACAAAAAGCAAAAAAGGAATTGGGAAGAAATGAATTGCCAACAATTAACAAATTATTGGATGAATTCGGGTCAATATTTATGGCAGCCAGATTTGATTTAGGATTCAAAAGAATCGTAGAGCACGAAATTAATACATCTGGGAATCCAACAATGCAATTTCCAAGACGACAACCGATGCATCTAGAAAAGAAAATTGACGATATGATAAGAGTTAACAAAAGCTGGAGTTATAAGACGCTGTAAAAGTCCATGGAGCTCTCCAATGGTTGTAGTAGGAAAGAAAGACGGCTCAATTAGAATGTGCGTAGACTATCGAGAGTTGAATAAGATGACAGAAAGAGAATCTTTTCCTATGCCCAACATATCCCAATTACTCGATAACCTATCAGGATTTAAATTCTTTTCTTCTTTAGATCTTGGACAAGCATACTATCAGGTCGCATTAGCAGAAGAAGCACAAGAAAAAACGGCTTTTAGTTCCAAAGAAGGTCAATTTCGACTTCCATTTGGATTATCAACGGCACCAGCAACATTTCAGCGATTAATGCACACGATGTTAGAGGGTATATTGTTTAATGGAGCAATTGTTTATTTAAACGATATTCTGGTATATGGCAAGGACCAGTCTGAACATGATGAGCGATTACGAGAAGTTTTCAAAAGAATAAAAAAACAGGACTAAGAATAAATCCGGAGAAGTGCGAAATTTACAAAACCAAATTAAAATTCCTTGGTCACACCGTCAGTGAAGATGGAATACAGACAAATTCAGAGAAGATCAAGTCAATTACAGAAGCGACGAAACCACAGTGTGCTAAACAACTTCGATCTTTTCTAGGTTTGACAAATTACTATAGACCATAGGTTCCCAACCTGTGGTACGCGTACCACTAGTGGTACGAATTGATAATTTTGGTGGTACGCCAAGAGTTTTGTACTTTTAAAAAACTTATATTTTATGCTAAGATAACAAAAAAATTAATCAAGCTATAAATTCGTATATTCTTCTGATAGAACGATACATACCCAACATATTCAGAAAAATATGCGTAGTTAAAAGAAAAATATTTTTAGTACTAACACGTTCGAACAAATCCAGAAATATACTATTAGGTTTAGTTTTTATTTTAATTTACAAAGCAAGCTGGGGTGTGATAAATTTGTATCCATCTTATTAAGAAATAGTCCATAAGTAAATTATTATTTTTTAGATTTTTCAAAAAGAAAAAAATATTTCTATCCGGATTTGAACCAGCCCCGGAAGTTAAGGTCTTATCAAATTTTTTTACCCATTGATAATGAAAAATTTTGCCGATAACAATGAAAATGTAAGTTCATATAGCGAAGAAGAGGAAATCTTTGTGTGCAGAAAAAAAAGCATAAAAAGAAAGAGAAAGTAGCCAGGCTCTATAATCCAGAATACTTAAGCTATGGATTTTCAATTAAATCTGGCTCAGAGTCTTTTCCGATTCCGCAGTGTGTTATCTGTTTCGAAACTTTATCAAATGGATGCATGAAACCATCACTTTTAAAAAAGCATTTCTCAACTAAGCATCCGGAACTAAAAGATAGGCCTTCGGAATATTTTCAAAGGAGGGTTGCGGAACTGGGCCTTCAAAAAGCTTTTATGACAACTTTCAGCAATTTAAACACAAATTATGTTCGGGCTTCATATTTAGCGAGCTTACATATAGCAAAATGTGGAAAGGCACATACAATTGGTGAAACATTATTGCTGCCTGTTGCTAAAGATATCGTAAGATCAGTATTTGGCGAAAATTCAGCGAAGGAAATCGAAAAAATCTCATTGTCGAACAACACGGTAAAGTCACGAATAGACGATATGGCAAATCAGATAGAAAAAATTTTAATCTGCAGATTAAAAGACTGTTGGTTTTTTCTTTGCAGCTTGACGAAAGTACCGACGTTTCAAATTTGGCTCAATTACTTGTCTATGTTCGATTTGATTTTATGAACGAAATACACGAAGAAATGCTTTTTTGTAAACCTTTGAAAATGAGAACAACATCTAATGAAATTTTTAACATACTTACTGGTTACTTTGCTGAAAATGAAATAGACTGGAATAAATGTGTAGGGATTTGCACAGATGGTGCTCGAGCCATGATTGGAAGCTTATCTGGGGTAGTTACAAGAATTAAAGAAGTTGCTCCGTTATGTATTTCTACGCATTGTATAATTCATCGTGAATCTTTGGCGGCAAAAAATATGCCCGATCCCTTGTTAACAGTTCTAAACGAAGCCGTAAAGACGATAAATTTCATAAAGTCTCGAGCACTTAATTCCCGATTATTTTCAATTCTATGCAGTGAGATGGGAAGTGACCATACCACACTGTTGCTGCATACTGAAGTCCGGTGGCTTTCAAGAGGAAAAGTTTTAAGTCGACTATTTGAATTGCGAAATGAGGTAAAAATCTTTCTTAAAACTTCCCAAGAGCGAAACGATATTAATTTTACAAATGAAATTTGGTTGTCTAGGCTTGCATACTTATCAGATATTTTTGCTAGGCTGAATGAATTAAATTTAAGCTTACAAGGCGCAAACAATTCGGTGTTTGATCTCAACGACAAGATATTAGCATTTAAGAGAAAATTAAGATTAATATTGCAACAGATTGAAAAAGGAGATATTTCAATGCTTTTTTCTTTAAGCGCCTTTGTTGATGAAAACAAAATTTCTGTTTCTGAGCAAGTATTGGCCGATATTAATCAACATATCATATCCATGTTACAATCCTTTGAAAAGTATTTCCCGGAAAACGTTATTTCTCAAAATTGGATTCGAAATCCCTTCGCATTCCAATTTGATATCCCAGATAATGTTAATGATAAGGAATCTTTTATTGATCTAATTAGCGATGGCAATTTAAAAATTAAACTCAATAACTCTAATTTGTGCTCATTTTGGCTTTCCATTCGTAAAGAATATCCTTAATTGTCAAGTCAAGCTATTAAATTTTTAATGACATTTAGTACTACGTATTTGTGTGAAACTGGATTTTCAACCATGTCAGCGATAAAAAATAAATACAGATCATTGCTTAGTATAGAATCTGATCTTCGTCTCAAATTGTCGAAAATTTCACCAGCTATTTCCATGTTAGTTAGGAATAAACAAGCTCAACCATCTCACTAAATAAAATAAAAATATTATGAGCAAAAAATTTTTAGTTTTTTTGTTTGATTTTTTTTCTTAACCACAAAAGAAATTTTTTATATATAAAATGCTAGATTTAAAATAAGCCCCCAAATTTTTTACGTGGTACTCAAAAATTATTTTTATTTTTAGTGGTACGAAACCCAAAGAAGGTTGGGAACCGCTGCTATAGACGATTTGTCAAAGATTATGCTAAAATAGCAGCACCCCTACATGCAGCAGCGTCAAGTTGTAATAAAACAACCGAATGGTCAGAAAATTGTGAAAACAGTTTTAAACAACTTAAAGAAGCCTTAACACAAGCACCTATTCTTGATGTTCCTCGTATAGACCGTAAATTTATATTGGATACTGATGCCAGTTTTGAAGCTATTGGAGCAGTGTTGAGTCAAATAAAAGAAGACGGTTCAGAAATAGTTATCGCATACGGTTCAGGAAATCTGACGGCCCATGAAAAGGGATACTGCGTAACAAGGAAAGAGTTATTGGCATTGCATGAATATGTTTTATATTTTAGACAGTATTTATACGGGAAAGAATTCGTGGCTCGAACAGATCACAATCGGAATACGATTTCCAATTGAAATACCGGAAAGGTGAAGAACATGCAAACGCAGATGGATTATCAAGGATCGAGGGTAGTTTATGTGCACAGTGTCAGACAGGACATGCACAACATAAACAAGAAAGGTCAAGAGTAAGATATATCAATTTGATACAAAAAACACAGACAATGTTAGAAATTATGGAAGAACAGAAGAAAGATAAATTGTTCCAGGAAGTGATGGACATTCTTAAGAATCAGATAGATTTTCGGAAGGAATCGTTTCTAAATAGTTTTTTATTCAGATATAAAGATCGGTTAAAGATATCGGAGGATATGCTTGTATTGGAATCAGACAAAATAGATCTAGTGATAATCCCAAAAAGCTATCAATCTAAACTAGTGATTAAAATACATGAAGATTTATGTCACGTTGGAATTAAGAAACTGTTTCATAATTTGGAAGGGAATTTTTTCTGGCCAAAAATGCAAGAAACTGTTAAAGAGATAGTAAAACGATGTGTCACATGTGCAAGACGGAAAATAGACCAAGGAGGACAAAGGAAATTTTAATTCCACACGAAAGTTCTGAATTTCTAGAACAGATTGTGATGGATGTTGCTTTCATAGAGAGAACTTCAACCGACATAAAGTATGTTATCGTTATTATTGATAGGTTTAGCAAATTAGTAAGTCTAACGGCTACAGCAAACCAATATGAAAAAACTATTTTGAAGACGCTAATGAACAATTGGATTTACAAATATGGTAAACCTCAAAGTATATTGACAGACAGAGGGCGAAATTTTGAAAGCAAATATTTTAAGGAAAAATTAGAACAACTTGGAATAAAGCAAGAATTCGCCTCGCCATATCAACATCAGTCGAATGTCTTAGTGGAAAGAGCTATCAGAACAATGAGAGATTTACTTGTGACTACGATGAAAGGGGCTGTGCTGAAAAACAGTGGCACGAACTGCTGCCTCGAATTGAATTCAGTATAAATGCAACTTATCAAAGTTCTACAAAATATTCACCACTTGAGATAGTATATGGACGGCAAATAACGTTACACGCTAATTCTAGACTCAAACATCAAGTACACGATATTTCGGAAGAAGCACAAAAGAATAACAAGCAAGCTGCGCAAAAGATGAGAACATTCGAAAAAGACAAAAGAATTAAACGACATTTTGAAGTGGGGGAGGAGGTACTAGTAAGACGAGATCCACATAGAAAAACAAAAATGATATTCAATATGATGGTCCATATAAAATTCTTAGATTTGTTTCAGATCATCAAGTTGAATTGCAATATCCAGATACGACGAATCGAATGGTTAAAGAGATGGCATCAATCTTATGAAGGGGAGAGTAATGATATTACATTAGAGGCCAAGGACCAAATGTGAAGCAGTTCAGAGTACGCAAATATGCGTCTGAGTGATAACTCTGTTAATATAATAAATCTTTAGATGGAACCAATTGTTGTAACTTTAAATAGCCTTTTAAGGAATATTAAAAAATATATTTATAAATTCTTCACATACGGAATCTTTAGATTATATATATAACACATATATTTATATGTATGACACTGTTAATATATTTGACACTATTGGAATAAGATTAGCCTGTGCTTTTCAGTATACAAAAATATATATTATGTGTAAAAAATACTTAATTATTTAAAACAATAAAGCAATTTCTCATTGCATAACATTCGACCAATCAAATAACGCGAAATTAAACAACCAATGAAATGAGACAAACAGAAATTTTATTAATTAATATTAATCACTTCATACCGGAGAAATCTAGAATAAAAAATAATTAATAAATGAATAAATTACAACAAAATCGATATAAAATAAAAGATCAGATAAATGCCTCGTTCCTGTAATCAGGATTCATGGGTAGCGCAAATCTCATCATTTGTATGATAAATAGTTAATAATATATATATGAAAAAGTTGCTCAGTCAAATGCCTCGTTCCTGTAATCAGGATTCATAGGTAGCTCGGGACTCATCACTGCAACTCACCATGATTATAATTCACATAAAACTAACCATTTGAATATTAAACTTAGTTTCAGTTTTGTTTCAGCCTCTCATTGAATATTGCTGAAATAAATCAAATATAAAACATTGCATTATAAATATGATCAAAATGATGGAATGAAATATCTCAGGAAATCAATCGCAACAGATGATAATTCAGAAGACCGTCGTGATTTGGAATATCATCATAACATCAGCATTAATATCAATATAATTCTTTAACTTACATTTCAGCTTTTATATCAATTTTCCCTTTCATTTCATTTCTAGCAATCTAAGATTAAAATAATCAAAACGCAGTCAAATACAATTTTTAGCATTATAAAAATAATCAAAGTCAGTGAAAATTTGTCAACATGCATTTCTGACCCGAAAGATGAACATCATAACTTTAACAGTTAAAATTATAAAATAAAAGTCAATTTACTTGTATTTCATTTGAGAATTTTCATTTTTCATTATAACTGCGAACAATCTAAATTATAATAATTAGAAATAACCAAATAAATTATTGAGCTAAATTATGCCATTTATCAAAGTAAGTGAAATATTGTCAACATGCATTTCTGACCCGAAAGATGAACATCATAATAATAATTTAAGAAAGAAAAAATAAGATATTATATCAAAATATTACCTTGTTCATTTCATTAATTTTATAGCGAAATTTAAATTTATAATTTATAATGTTTTTGTGAAATTTAAACAATTTATTTTAATATAAAAATATTTTTTTAATTTGTAAATAAAAGATGTCTTCTTTATTGAAAGACTAATTTAAAAATAATCAATAGATTTTTCAAGAAAATACAAAATAAAATTTATTTTTGAAAAATGCAATAAATCTGCTTAAATTTTTTCTAATTTTTTCTAACACTTTTACCAAATATTTATTGTTCAATATGAAATTGGCAGAATTTTTTTTATTAATAATTAACAATATTTTTCTCATTCCTTTGCGTTCATACAATTTTTCTAATCTATATTATTGAATTTATTCAACTTAATTCACTTGAAAAAGGCAGTGCCGAAAATTCGTGAGTATCAACAAACATTCGATATATTACTGATTATAATCTTCAAGCTCTCTTTTTAATAAATTCAATGGAAAAAATAATCAGTGGTGAAATTGGAAAAAAAAATTCTTATAATACTGTATTATTGAGTCAAGGAAGATAGTGTTACAAATGTTAACGATAAAGTGTGTATTATTGGATTGCTTAGAGATTTTTCATGAACTATACCTTAAACGTCTTCATGGTTATTTTATCTTTTACTACTCGTGTTCTCAAATCGCTAATGACCAATAATACTTATTCATTATATCATGTTCACTTTCGAATTCATGACTACCAATAGAAAGGTTTACGTCACTTTATAATATATCATTCATTTCTGGGATTATTGATCATTTGTTGTTTTTAAGATATAGTCCTTTTTGTTAATGCTACTTTTAAAAATTTAAAGCAGGTATCTTCCCTTATTTCTTTCTTTGACAATTTATTCCCGAATCTCTTCCGGCATGAAATGTAGTTGTCATCTATTTGCCACTCTTTCGGAGCCGAGAGTTTCGAGCTTTAATCTATGGATCTATCTTAGAGCTTCAACTTACTACTGAAATCTCATCAAAACAACGGTCACCATGATCAATATATATTAAATATTGCTAGTAATTATAAATATTGATAAAATTCTACTTTATTATAAATATAATTATATGTGAATTGTATGACCAGTGCATAGCCATGACTTTTTAAACGAATTTAGATCCATAATAAAAGAAATATATAAGGAAGAACAACAAAACATTTTTAGGCCGCAGATATCTCTTCATAATCAGTCATTCGAAGATTATGGCCTCCATGTTGTAGTGGTAGATTATTTTTTAATGTCATTGGATGCGGGTTTAACTTTCTCTAAATTTAATGTCTAATATACTAAATTATGTGAAGATTTGCTTGAAGAGTTTACAATTAGATTTTCTGACTTTAGAAAGATTGAAAATGTGTTAAAATTGTTTTATGATCCATTTTCATTTGAATATGATAAAGCACCAGTGGAGTACCAACTTGAACTAATTGAGCTGCAAAGTCAGGAAGGTTTAAAAACTTCCTTTATTTTATAACAAATTGCATTCTCTCAAAAAATGAATTCAATCAAATTCTAAATTTATCCAGAAAACATTTATGCACGTGGGAAAGTATATTGGTGGAAAAGTATATGTGGGAAAGTACATGTGGGAAAGAAAAACAATAAAACTGGATAAAGAAATAGGTTGACTGACAGACATTTAGCAAAAATTCTTAGAATTAAGAATGCATCCTTCGATGCAAATATTGAAAACATTATGGCTGTCAGACAAAATCAAAAGTTTCATTGAATAAATATTGGTTAATTAAATTAATTTTTTTATGTATGGCTACATATTAGGATTACAATATTTGAAATGTTGTAATAATGTAAATAAACTGTATTCACATGATTTTGTTTTATATTGTAATTTTTCCATTAAATTTAAGGGGATAGTACCAAAAACATCGACGATTTTAAAGAATTCACACTCCGGCAAGCGAACTATGAGCTTCACGTCCGTGAAAAAAAAGCAGTAACATTAAAAAAAACTTCTCTACCCCCAAAAATCTCAAAAAAATTTGAGACCATTCCCTAGGCTTAAGATATTTTGATAGTTTTGCGGCCAAGTTAAATATTTAAGTTTGCAATGCGGCCAATTAAATTAAAAGGTTGAAGACTCTTGTGCTCACTACTTGATAAATTTGCTAAATTTTAATGAGTGGATAGTAGGCCACAGGTTGGACATCCATACCTTATGGCCATCCACTTATTTTGAGGGTTTCGGCCTAATGATTACCTAGGACACTGGAAGTCCATTCGGATAAAAGCTCGGATAATAAATAAATTAACAAATCAATTTATTGTTGAGTTGTTTTATTTGAATAGTTGGAGCACCTGCACTGAGGCATGAAGTGAAAATCAAAAATTGTAATTTAACTGATTTTTGTAAAGAAAATTCTTGCAATTAAATTGAAATATTTAAGAGGTCAAAAATAATTAAAATCAACACAAAACATATCGACAGTCGGTTTTAATTAAACTCTAGAAAGATTCATATCTAGGATTGAGTCTGAGCCTGAGAAAATAAAATCTGCGAAAGAGAAAAATGGCGAATGTAATAAGAAAAAGTAAAAGAACAATCAGTACAACTATCAAGACCCATTCACTATCTTCCGAGGCGCATTTATTAAGGCACAAATCGAGGGAAGTGTAATTGATATTTTTGATTCCGCAAGCGAATCGACATCTACAAGAAGCAGTTCCTGGACATGTCTCATCATAATGGCGTTGACCTGATAAATGGTAGGAAAAAAAAGACTGAAAGAAACGAGAATTTGGAGAAAATTCTGAAACAAAACTATCAAGACTTTTGGCGGATAAATTTGGAAACAATTTGGTGGAAACATATTCCAATTTCCATTCGATTGAGGCAAATTTGGAATTTATATTTCCCATAGGGATATGAGCATGATATTGATAGTATGAACTTCCAGCACTTGTTCCTTTCCAAGCATACAGCCGAACTGATGGGTTCACGGAACCAAGTTGCCATAAATTGAAAGGAGTAACCGAGGGGGCTAAGAACAACGGTATCACAGGTTCATCTAAAATAATAACATTAATGAAATTAACTATAAATAATTAGAAATAAATGGCTCGATACCTTGGAGGAAATACTGAATCGGATAAATTGCGCAGTTGGTGACGTTTTCTCGCGCGTAACATTTACAACCAATCACAATGTTTGCATTTTTAATATATAAATATTTATTAAATAAGTTTCTATTTTTAGCAGGGATTCGGAGCGGTGGTTAAAAACTCTTTGCTCCAGACACCGCTTCATTAGTAAGCGCTCTTGCTCCTCTCCGTTCCTTTTAACAAAAATCGCTCTGGGTTTATTAAAAAATTTTTAAATTTCTGTTTTTTAGTATTTATTTAACAAAAAAAAACTAAAATTTTATATTAAAATTAAAAAACATAAATACAGTTCTACTATAATAATAATATTATAAAGTCTTAAAGATTTTTTTAATCATTCTATAAAATTATTATTTAGCTTGGTCGTATTCATTCGCAATAATAGCAGTTTTATCCAACAATTCTGAAATTTCTTTATGTATTTCATTAATGGATTTTTTATATTTTAACGCTTTTATAATTTGATTAGAAGACTCATTGTTTGTTCCAAGTAAAAGCATATAAAATGCAGTGACTATGCTCAGTGGAGAGTAAAAAATATTCCCATCTTTGTTTTCTTGTAAAACCATTTTTATAAACGCTATACTAAATGATTTGATTGATTTCGACGCATTTCAAATTAATTTTAGAGATTTAAAATGTAAATTAATAACATAAACAATATTCACTGATCAACAAAAAAATGAATTAAATAGTTCACTACTGATCATAAAAAGTAACAATTAATTATCAAGCTTCCAATTTATTCAGATATCCCAATCAAATTATTTGTTCGTTATTTCTTGGATCCATAATTGATTTGTGTAGTGGTTGGATAACAAATCTATTCGGGTTCATATTATTGTTAGGATTTATTACATGTTTCGCGAATTATAAGCATATGGAATATCTTTGAAAATACGGAACCATTTCAACGGCTTGGCTCAATTGGAGAGATTTTTTGGAATTTACATGTTCATGAATTCCAATGCAAGATTCTACACTACTTGGCTGAATTACTTTTGAAACAGAATTACTTTGCAGAACTAAATTTGACAGTGTCCTTCCCATATGAAATTGTGGTGATTGCGAACGGGGAATGGATGAAGGTGTTGGTCTATGAGAGCTAACACTAAAACTATTAAGAGTTGACATAATAACTTGATAATAATAACATGGCAACGAATTTGCTTTACTCGTCTGAGATTGATTAATAGAGCCTGATTGATAAGAAGAAGTATTAGTTGATTGCATGAATTTTGATTGACTCTTGGAATGAGTTAGGGTAGACTGAGATGTTCCAACTAATTTGCTGTTATACGTGATATTTGATTGGCCATAATTGTGCTCTAATTGATCATTATTCGTTAATGATCGCCCATTTAAACTACGTTCCGTTTATGCATATAATATTTATATAGATTTTATTAATGTCTGTGTAATGGCTCACTACAATGAGTAATGGGAAAACGGGGAAAAGATTATCGCAAGAGAAACAATTAATTATTTCTTTCGAAGAAAAGATAGAAAAGGCTGCGAGGCAAAGCTTGTCAAATCGAGATTCTCTAGTTGAAATAATATTAATCAATGCGATTATTTCAATTATATAAGGGAGTTTAAATTCAGAAACCATCGGACATTCTGCCTCAGGTAGGAACAAAGAAATCGACAGTAAGGGATATAAAGGAAAAATTAAATTCAAAAGAGAAAATTAGCGAAAAGGGAAACAAAAAATTCAAATTAAGTCAAAGGAGTAAAGAAAAGAGGTTATTATTGTTGAAAAACGTGCAGAAACAAATCGGTTACAGCGAGACTTATTGAATAGTCATAATAGATATTTTTTTGCGATATTCGGAGTTTTTTATATTGTATATTATACGAATTATGATTACAAATATATGTTGAGTGCTGTTTAGCTAATTGTTTTTACAGAACACGTGGAGTCAGAAACACCGACGTTAGTTTATTATCTAATTAAGAACTCAACATTATCATATATCAGCTTTGGAAACTTACCATGCGATCTACAGTTATTTTCAAGAACGTAATGGGGGTGTTGTGTCAAGATTTCATATCATTTAGAACCTGTCAGATTTATTAGAACAAATTTAAGGTTGATAATCTTGATGTTATAGAAGTGACACGTATTGGATGTCCATAACTAGATAAAAATATTGAAATTCAACTCTCGGGTCAAAATCACTTTCTTTGAGAGTATGGCTTAATATCGAAATCGAATCTTTGCATTGAGCGCACTTAATAGGGAAATGGCTGCACGACGTTGGCATTTCTCATTGACGAGCCGCTTACCAAACTAACTTTTCTTGAGATCCTTTTATTTCTTTTAATTTTTACCTCCTCTTCTTCCGCCATGGAAATGGTTGATTCCGGAAAGCGTCTTTGAAAGTCTTTACTATTCCAGCCAGCTTCAAAGTCGCTCTTAACATGAATGATGGCGAATTATGCTGAAACATCTGTTTTATAATTCTTTTTAAACTAAAATGCATCTCTTTTCCATTTCCAATAGCACTTTCTTTTCGCAAATAGAATTATTTTATAATACAATGCTAGTTGCAACCCATGAATATATACAGATGTAAAATTATTTGCTTATTTATATTATAATTGCAATAATATATAGATCGATAAAAATAATAATGCTATTGATTGATGACAAACAAATGTACGTTTTATGCCTATTTATATATTCATTTAATGTATTGATTAATTAATTACATATTAATTAAATTATAGATTATATTTTAATCATATTATCATATAATAAAATTTTTTTCAAAAATTTGTCATCAACAACTCACTTTTGGCATTGTATACAATCTTGAAGGCATCTGTATGTTGATGGGCAAAGAATCCCGCATCAATAACATCCGCATAATCTTGCATTAATTTCAAAAATCTTTGATTATATTGATGATGAAGGTGATGAAACTTTGTGGGATTTGACTCTGCTGCACCAGGGGGTACATGGGCGACAAGGAATACCTTGAATATTTCCAATCAGTTTTGGGAAAAGTTAAAGTCATTCCTAACCTCTGCCATGTTCACCCGAGCGAGTCTAAGTTTATTTTCTAACCATTCAAACTGATTCAACGGATCTGAGTTAGTCATTACATAGGAATTTACTTCGTACCACAATAGGGTGTTTAGCACAATTATCATGAGTTTAGAATCTTTGGTATCAATCGAATGCGTATAATAACAACCTTAGAATATTTGAAGTTAGTAAAAATGTCAAACATTATTTTTTAAAGAGAGGGAGGGAGATCGTATTTACATATTTATATCGTATTTATATACGACAGGGACCAAGAATAATGAGATAATGAGGTCAAAATATCGGTCTATAGTAAGCAATCTTGAATATTCTATTCTGATTATATCCTAATACAGTGGTGGCCAACCCAAATCAATCGAAGGGCCAAATTTTCGGAAAAATACTATCACGGGCCACAATAAATTCATTTAAATAAATATAACTCGTTTTTACAATTCAAGTAAACTTAGAATCAATTTTTTAAATTAAAAACATGCTTAATTCGAATATGAATTCTAAAAAAGACAATTATTGATTTGATGTTTAAAATTGTGTCCGGGCCACATCAAAACGCTTCGCGGGCCACCGGTTGGCCATGGCTGTCCTAGTATATACAATTTTAAAAAACACAATAATAAAATTATTTTATTGATTAAAAAACAAAAATCCATGCCAAAAACACAACTTTATACAACTATTGTGACCAACGTAAAAAAAAAAGATTATAGAAGAGAATTTTTCATCCGAATCTTAAGATTCATTTTACCGAGCATCGAAATTGTTGGTTTAGGAGTTCCTTGCAAAACGGCGACTAATAATAAACGAGCGAGATTGTACAGTTTGCGAAAAAAATACTCATATGTATTTGCACAAAAATATTCGACTGCCAGATGGATTTGAATGACAATTCCGCATTTGCCCGAAAAAAAGTATTCGGAGTCGATCTTTTCTTCATGACATCAAACCTGCCATTAACGAAGCTTGTGAAGTTTATATACTTTTTGTCACTTAATCTTGGACAAGATGTCATATGCAATGAATTGTCGATCAATAGGAACACTGCTGTTGAGAAATGCAAAGATTTTCGTGAGATTTGCACGCTATATTTAATTGAAGAATCCACTACACTTGGTGGAGTAAATGAAGACTGCACACCCAAAGAGGTCAAAATCGATGAGTGCGTTTTCTTCAAAAGAGAATACAATGTTAGGTTTAATATTCCGCAGACTTGGGGTTTTCTAGTTCCTGTGGCAGATCGTCCGAAGCCAACACTGATGGCAATTATTAATAAAAAAATATTACCAGGGCTGCTTATGTTGATATTAAGCGTCCTGGGGTATAATGCCATGATACGGTAATTCATTCACGAAACTTTGTTAATCCTGATAATCCTACGATACACATTCAACATATCGAACATACATTTAAGATATTGAGGATAATACAAGATAAGGAACGCATTCCAGCAAAACAACAGCAAATAAACTTTAGTGGAACACAATTGTAAAGTGGAAGATTATAACGTGCAAAGGCCACCGACTTTGCACTCAGCTCTACAGTTAATAGTGGATATGATGATAACAAACCGATCAAGGCAGAATTTCAAAAGAAGAGAATGTCAAAAGTGGCCCTGATTGAGAACAATAACGCAGAGCACTAGGGACTAAATAAAAAAAAGATATTGAATCCAAA
The DNA here is from genome assembly GCA_959609185.1 of Schmidtea polychroa. Classification (NCBI taxonomy): domain Eukaryota; kingdom Metazoa; phylum Platyhelminthes; order Tricladida; family Dugesiidae; genus Schmidtea; species Schmidtea polychroa. The sequence continues at coordinate 39,497 of CAUHTR010002409.1, forward strand.
GAATCGAAGATATTGTGCTAATCAGTTGAGAGTCAAGTGAAATAATCTTTGGAGGGATTGCAAGGGAAAGAGAAAAATGCTTTGGGGTCATTGCATAATTACGTCACGCCAAAATTTGCAAATTTTGATAAAGGAGAAAAAAATATTTTTGTAAAATATTTTACAAGATTTTAGATTTATGGCCAGCTTTGAATATTTGGCAATGCAATTTGGTGCTCATTTGAGACCTTTAATGTTTTAATGATTTTACTTATGACTATTTATAATTATTGACCTTGAAATTATTTTCTGAAACAGAGAATTTGTTGCATTTGCTATATATGGGGGTTTTTAACCTCGCAAAGTCCCCACCACACTTTCCCCGGTTAGGAATCAGTGTTTTAAGGCAGTGAGATACCAAACACCCCTGAGATACGTTTCCTATAATAAAAGAAAAAAATCAATAATCTAACAACATTATAGAAACATACATACTTACTTTGAATTGACGCTGATATTCTCATTAATAGTGCAATGAGATACGCCTTACTCTATAGAAACCTAAAAAGTCGGAGTAAATCAAATACTGCACACAAACACAACACATCATAAAAATACGTGCAAACTTTCGATATATAAAATGCGCCACTGAGATATGTTTCTATAATAACTTTATTTTAGAAATTTTTAGAATATAAATTATCACTGGAAATGTTTTTAATGTATTTTAACCCTCTCCTTATATTTGTCGAATATATTCGACATTAAAGCAAGATGTCACTTCCAGTTTCATAGGCCATTGCAAAAGTACATCGTTTTCACCGCGCATTATGAAAAAGAAAACAGAAAGATGTGTCCCTTTTCCAGCTTTGAATCCATCGGGATGAAGCTGAAGGCACATTTTGTAACCGATTTTGTGGGAATAGAACGGGTCACTATAAATATCAGCATTATTTTTTACACGGAGAGGGTTAAAGAAACTACGTTAAATTGTCATGAAAATGACAAAATATCATCGTAAGAATTTTTCAGTTAAAATTAAGTTAAATATTCATTAGAATTTCTAATATTTGTTTTAGAAATATTTTAGAAAAATACAATTTTGGCGATTGATTTAAATTTTTAATCATAATTAGAAATTGATCTGACTTACATTATATCAAAATTATTTCAAAATTATAATTATAAAATAAATTTCATAAAAATAATTTATAACACAAATGTTGACTAAAAGTAATATTTAAGAATTTGAATAATGATTTCATACATAAATGGATCAAAATTCAAGCCTTAAAATTTACTTAAAATTAAACATCTTACCTGAAAGCCATTTCAAAATTGGCTAAAATGAATTTCAAGAATTTCAAGTTTAATGAGACGAATTGATGTACATACTAACCATTATTATAGAAAATGTATCTCAGCGGTGTTTGGTGTATTGGTCAACCCTCCAAGAAAAAATATTAAGCTAAATACCATTTTTTGAAAGTGCATTTTTAAAATATAAACTATATATAGTTTTTAAATATATGACCTACCTACCTGACCTGTTTTTGAACCTTAGTGTTCTTCGAACGAAATTAACCTACTTCTTTGATTGTGAACTATCCCCAAAAATCAACTCCTCCCTTACTGTTTGACATACTTTGAAAAAATATTTTAGCTTAACATATTTTCTAGGGAGTTGATCTCTATACTACGGATTTACATGCTGCTACTGATGAGGAAATATTGTTGATTATGTTTGGGAGCAATAGAAGCGCACTAGAGATAATTATTGTGGTGGGTTAGGGTTTCATGCCTATGCTCGTCCTATTTGGTCCTATTTGGCGCATAACTATTGATTGGACCTATTCATGTCCGTCAGCAAAAGGTGAACCCTCTCATAAGATTTGCTAATGTCCCGACGAGTCTCTGGGTTCATGGGCTTGCCATAGAAAGTGTAGCGACCTATTAACTATGGTCCCCATCATCATCATGTTATTTGCTCTAACATTTTGTCCTTGGTTGTTATCTCAGATTTCTCTATCAGGAATTTCATCTAAAACAAATGAGATTTGAAGTTGGAAATAATACGAGATTATTCGATCGGTGGTTTTGTCGGAGTAACTTGCGATCATGCAAACGAGATGTGTTGCATAATTTTTGTCATTTCAATAAAGATTTCCATCGAATATTTGAAACCTCAACAAATGCTAAATATTGCTAAAGCAAAGGAATTTGAAGTATTTCCGATGAAGGAAATAGTTTACCATAGCCATTTAATACCTGATTTAAACGTTTCAATATCCGGATTTGAGATGTTGGGTAGGACGGATTTCCAGAAATTGTAAAAGTTTTGACACCAAGTTGAATTTCCACTGATTAAATTGGCTGGATTTACATCGTGATTGCCTAGAGATGGTAACATGGCAGTAGATGGGAAATATAGCTTCAATTCACCAGTGACATTAATAATGGATTCGTTCAGTTGAAAGTTCTTAATTTTCCCATGATACGAATTGTCTCTATAAGATTATATAACTTTAAAAATAAAATTTATAAAATATATGTTTAAGTTAAAAAATATATTTGTTTAAGTCGGTTTCACTGTCTGACTACTTGGTGTCCTTTTATTAAGCAAATCCAACAACCCAACACAATAATATTTATTCTAAATTATCGCAATTATACTTTTATTTATTACACATTTAATGAAACAATCTCCGTTTACACCACTTTAAGTAACTCTTTTTACTCTACATATTTTTCAATTTCAACCAGAATCTTGCATAGGGATAAATCTACCATCGAAAGATCTTTCTTTCTGGTACGCTAAGATTCAAAATGATTGGGTTAGCACTAAATTTAAGTTCGTTTTTACTCCCTTTCAATACAATATCAATCTTCTTTCTTCTACCAACTGGCAATTCTGTTGACTTGATTGTATCTTTTATACTCATCCCATAATTATATTATTTCCTCATCAAATCATTTTTATATCTTTTCTCCGGGATTCCTTTTGCCGATCAAATTGGTTTTCGCAATTTAAAATTTTTTTGTCAACCTGCCCAAATTAATTTTTCTTATTCTCTTTCAGTTTGCCTCTACCTAATTGGATTGATCACTCGGGTTTTTTATTAGCTAATTAATTTTTAATTAATTTTAGTTTTTTTGTAAATATTTCCTTCTAAGGACCCCCATCAACTTTATTTTTATTATATTCGTCTCATTGTTCGGCATCCGCCCATACCAGTTTCCCCTGAAAATATTCACAAATTTCGGTTAGAACTTTGCCTTCTTATCAAGATGAAGAGATGATAACGTAAGAATTTCCGAAGAACACGAAAATAAATTATTAAATTTTGTTGAAATGTATTAATAAAATAGAAATATTTATCGATAATTTTTGTTTTTTTAATAAATTAGTGTAAATTTATCTAACGGTAAATCGAAATTAAATCCAAAATTTAATGCATAAATTCCTAAAAATGCCGAAAATATTATTTAAAATCAATTATAATATAGATGTTGTATAAAAGTAATTATTTAAGAGCTTGAATAATGATTTCATATGATTATAAAATAAAATTCCAGCTTTAAATATACTTTTTTCACTTTTTAAAGATGGTTTCTAAAAATTGAAAAAGTAATAACATAAATCAGTGTTTCCCAACCTTTTTTGGATCGTGGAACATCAAACATTTTCAAGAAATTATGAAGGAAACTTTTTATTTTTTTAGTGTGAAGGTTAAGTCAACGGCGATTTGGCGTAATTTTTAAGTAATTAAACATTCAAACAGCTATAAAATCAGTGCCATAGAGGACTTTAAGATGAGTTATAGCAAGACCGTGACAGCTAAAAAGTTTAAAATCGACAGAAAACCGGATTTGAATGGATTGAAAACGAATAGAATATAAGAAGTGAACCCAGTAGTCGCTATAGGAGCTATGGTTGATGCAGAAAACTCCGCTCTGATTTAGCGGCAAGAGTAAATGATTCTAGACTAAGAAATATAAAGGTATCGTATAAGAATATCATGAGTTGGGCCAAAGATCAAATAAATGAATACGATATAAAAATCTGGAATTGGTTGGATGCATTTTTACAACGGAAAAGCCTGTTGTTATTATCAACAGGGGAAAGAGGCGTCCATAAGATATTAAAATGGTATAGTTCAACTAACAGGTCCAAAATCATGGACGAATTCGAAATTATATATACAATGGATCGAATACTCATTTCCCCCATTGGCAACGATTCCTAATGTTTGATAGTGCTAGATCGCACATTTCCATTGAAGACAAAAATCATCTGAGGCATCGAAAAATTATATATGCTGTAATACCAAGCGGGTTGACGGCGTGGTTGCAACCAACAGATTTGAGGTGGTTTAAAACATTTAAGTCGATCGTTCGAAAGACGGCAGAGGATTATCCATCATCGAATTTAGTTACTCGGATAAGAAGTGGTGCTGTTAAACCGGCAGGCATTGAAGTAATGGGTCAGTAAGTTGCTTAAAGGATGGAATGAAATTAAAAGTAGCCTGATAATTAGCAGTTTTACTGTAGGATTTCTAGGAGAAGTATCTGATCTTCATATTATAAAGAATCAAGCCCTTGGCAGAAGATTTAAGGAGTATCATTCGAATCGTATTTTAAATGGGGCAAATGATATTTTAGCAGATCTACAGTGGAGTGAAGGAACAAATTATTCCGATATTGACGAATACACCAAACACCAGTGAGATACATTCTCTATAGGGGTGGTTGGCGTGTAAAGCAATTCACTCACCAATTAATTATCATCAATTTACTGAATTGCTTACAATAATGAATGTTTTTTGGAAATTTATTTTAGCCATTTTAGAAATGGTTTTCAGGTAAGATATTTAATTTTAAGTAAAGTTTAAGTCTTGAATTTTGATCCATATAGATATGAGATCATTATTCAAGTTCTTAAATTTTACTTTTAGTCAACATTATAATTATAAATTATTTTTAATTAATTTTCAGGGATTTTTGATATTTTAGGTCAAGTATTTTGGAATATTTTCGAAAAATGTGAGTCAGATATGTTTTTAATTATAATTAAATAAATCAATTACCAAAAATATTTACTTTTCTAAAACATTTTGGGAAAAATCCCCGAATAATAAAAATAAAATAATTTTTGTAATTTTTTTTCTGAGCTCAATATGAGGAGCCTCTTTCAGGAAATCAAATCTGGATTGAAAAGACATTGAATCAAATTCATCTGCTCTTGAAAATTTCATTAAAAATATATTTTTAAAAATTTCCAGTGAACCTTTTTTCTCTAAAAATTGTCTAAAATAGAATTATTATAGAAATGTATCTCAGCGGTGCATTTCGATGAATCAAAAGTTTGTATGTATTTTTTAGTATGTGTTGTGTTTGTGTGCAGTTTTTAATTTTTCTACCACTTTTCAGATTTCTATAGTATAAGATGTATCTGACTGCGCTCTAAATGAGAACATCAACGTGAAATCAAAGTTAGTAATTATGTTTCTATAATGTAAGATTATTGATTTTTTTGTTATATTATAGGAAACGGTTCTCAGTGACGTTTGGTGTAAATAGTTTGATTTTTTACTTAACCTGTGCTAATCCCCCATGACATGAAATTTCAATACAAATTTTTATAATCCCCCGGGGGATTATTACAGGTTTTACAGTATATATATATATATATATATATATATATATATATATATATATATATATATATATATATATATATATATATATATATATATATATATATATATATATATATATATATATATATATATATATATATATATATATATTTATATTTATAGTATTGAATTAAGCATTAATAATATATTTAATGAGCATTAATATAATAATGATTTAGCATTAATTTAAATGAAAAAATACATTAATCAATTTAAGAAAAAACATTAGACAAAAAAGAACATTATTTATTATTATTTGAAGCTAAAATTTTATTTATTTTACAGACAGCTTTGATAATTAATTCATTCAATAATATTTTATACTTACGGATTTTATATTTATGTTTTATTTTCTATTTTTTTATTTAGTACTTTTTATTTTATATTTTATAAACATTTTTAAAATTTGTTCGGTTTAAGCGATCTATTTATACTGTAGTAGGAAAGAATCGTTTATTTCCTAAAAATGTTTCCTCAATTCCAACATTCCATTCGAAAACTATCCTTTATTCTAGACGGTAAAAGTTGTCATTGAACGAACATGTTGCAGCCATTGAAATATTGACACAACAACCGATACAAAGTCAGAACCAAGACAAGGGGTTGGCTGGTAAGACATGGTGAGGAACAAATAAAAACATTTATCAAAATGCATAAATAGACAACAGATTTATATGGAATTTCATCAGTGGCAGTCAATTATCACGTGAAAACATTCATAGCAAGTTTTGCACTTTGATCTACATTTCAAAGAGTCTTTCAAAACTTTTTTTGAGTTGAGTGTGAAAATCGAGATAAATAGAGGAAAATATCAAGTTGATGAAAAATAAAAGTGCAAGACAATCAAACGAAGAGAAATTGAAAGTAATCAAACCGGAAAGATAAAATGAATGTTGTTATAAATACAACTGATCCAACATTGAAGCACATTTCAAGTGAAAGGTTAAAGGAATTTTGATATTAAATTTGTGTCAATTGTAGAGTTATCAGTTTCAATCCCAGATGGGATCGATTATGTTACATGGTACTGACAAGAGGTAAATAAACTCGAAACTAATCTGACATTAAAAATTGTATTGAATATCAGATTGAATATTATTTATAAATATTGATTTTGAAAAAATTGCAAATCAATCGAAAAAGGTCAACAAATCATCGATTAGAAAATCAATAAATTGTTTTTTTTCTATTGCAAATTGTTATTCACATTTTAAAATCAATATTTCCTCCCAAAATCGATTAATTAGCACCAAGATCTAATTAAGATTAATTCACAATCAAATGTCAATTACAAAAATTATATATATATATATATATATATATATTGATTTAAATATTAATATTATAAGAACTTTTTTTTTCAAATTTCACCACTTATTTCTTTTCCGTTGTATTTATTAAAGAGCTTGAAGACTGTAATCATTAAATATATTGATGTTTTTGATATTCATGAATTCCCGGCACTGCCTTTTACAAATGAATTTGATCTTTTTTTAATAATGTTATAATTTTAAATATTAATAATGTTAGGAAAGTTTTTAAAAAATTAAAAGAAGAAGAGCCAATTAATATAGAAAATAAAAAGGAAAATAAGAAATTTAATATTGAAAAAAATGAAATTAATTTATTAAAAAAATTATTTTTAGAAAATGAAATTAATTAATCGAAACAATAAAAAAGATAATGAATAATATATACATATATATTTTTTATATTTTTAAATTTGATTTTTTCTATATTTTTATATTTTAATTTTTTAATTTTTAATTTATTTATGTTTTGTATATATATTTCTCGTATATTTTTTTAATATTTTTACATTAAATATTAATTTTTTATATTTTTATATTTAATTTTTTATATTATTTTATTAAATTTAATATAATTTTTACTTTTAATTTATACTTTTTTTATTTATTTCTTTTTATATATATTTCTCGTATATTTCTAGTTTTTTATCTTCTATTTGATATATTTTTATATTTTACATTAAATATTAATTTTTTTATATTATTTTAATTTTTTTAATTTGTTATATTTTTTATTTTTAATTTATTTATTTTTTATATTTGATATTTATGAAAAATAACATGAAAAATAAAAATCGATTTTTATTTTTCGATTTTAAATTATCGTATATTTCTATTTTATTTTATTTTTTTTTACATTTTTATTAATTTAATATTTTTTATGTTTTATTTTTCAATTTTATTTATTTATTTTTCCTAAATTTTTCTTAATTTTAAATTTATTTAATTTAATATATATTTTATTTTTAATTTTTTTATTTTTTATATCTGATATTTATGAAAAAAGAACATGAAAAATAAAAATCGATTTTTATTTTTCGATTTTAAATTATCGTATATTTCTATTTTATTTTATTTTTTTTATAATTTTTTATATTTTTATTAATTTAATATTTTTTTCTGTTTATATTTTTCTATTTTATTTATTTATTTTTCCTAAATTTTTTCTTAATTTTTAACTTTTTAATATTTACTTAAAATTATATTCAGAGAATATTCGATAATAAAATAATTTTTTTCAATCTAATCCAATCTAATTCCAAATTTTACTTATTTTTCAATTTTTCATATTTTATTATTTTTAAACAATATAAAAAATAAAATAAAAATTTTCATATTTACAAATTATTATTAAAAAATTCTAATATAAATTTAATTAAATCTACATAAAAAATCATTTAAAAACTTAATTAATAAAAAAAACTATTAAAAATTATTGAATATTTGATTAGAAATAATATAATTTCCATTAATTCTCTCACCCATTTACTATAATAAAATCCGGAAACTCAACCGCATCTTTCATGAACTGAACTGAAGATTGAAATAGAGCAAATGTTGAATCATCTTTGTAATTCCCATAACGATTGCTATTATTTGATATAAAGGAATTGTTAAGATGTATATCACAAATATGCCAAAACATGCCTGGAATAATTATTAAGAAGTAAATAAATTTAAATAAAAAACAACCATGAAAGTCTGACTTGACATTCAGTATAAGTAAGGATGAAATAAATATAATTAATTTCCGTTTTATCATCTCCATGATTTGAAATAATTACTGAAAAATACCTTGAGAATTGGTATTTTAAAACAAATTAGAAAATCATATTTGATATTTATCTAATTTCATTTTATATATTTTCAGATTATAAATAAATATTTGTTATTTTTATAACGTAAATTTTTACCACAACCGTTTTTTACATTTAAAAATTTACTAAAAATTTTCATTGTATAACTTCAACGGACTTAACAGAGATTTTATTGTCGTCTGAAAAAGTGATTGAAGCGTATTCTAAAAACTATTTCGTAATCATATATAAGGATTTTAACACATTGAAGGACAGTAGAAACAAGTGATATATGACGGCTATAGACGCAAGTGTCCGTCAACGTGTTAATAAAAACAAATAGTTAACATACGTGCAATAACATCAAAAAATAAATTAAGATGGGGCAAGGAAAAAATAAAACTGACGAAATGCAGTAAGTAGTGATTTAAGTACAAGTGAAATCAAGTTTGCTGAGGGGGATGAGTTATAACTAATGAGTTAATTATAAAAAAGAAAACCGTCTGGTTCGACTGATATGTTAGGGGTTTTAAAATAATCCAACAGAAAATAAAATTCTGCTTGTTGTGCTACTGGAATCTAGAGTAAAGTTTGAGTAAAGTCATCTACTTAACCTTAAAGTAATTATCACTTGACGACTAAAATAATCTTTTTGCAGGCATTTTGTCTACTTCATTAGATCAGATACATCTCAATTTCAATAACTAATGTACCAGATGTAGGTAAAAGCTATCCGGTAGGTTTTAAGGCCAAGTCCGTTATTAGAGTCTATAAAAAGTGTAAATTCGATATGTAATCAACTTTGAAATGTTTGTTAGCATTACCTATGTCGAAAAACGTGTTCTAATAGTTAAGGTCAACTTGGTGGTTATGCCTAAAGGTGTTCCTGGATTACCTACCAGACTTCATTTTATTTCATATTCACAGAGATAATGATGTTAACCCCTAATAGCATTGTGATGTCATGTGGCAACATATCAAATTTTATTCCATTTAGGTATGCGTGAAGTAAATATCAAAATTGGCTTGCAGTAATGTTGATTGACTACATAAAGTAAACATTTCTGTAAAATCTCAAATCGCAAATTGAGACCGTGAGAATCATTGCCATTCAAAGAATATAACTTCAAAGAATTAAGCATTTAAGAGTTAACATTTGGAAAATTATTGAAAATTTCGAATTCAAATCTAGATTTTATTGATTTTTATAAATTTGATTTTATTATTTAATATTTTTATAATTTTTATTTTATTATTATTTAAATATTTGTAAATAATTTTCTATAATTAGTATTTTTTGTGGATAATATCATTTTATTATTAATATTATTTTACCTTTCTAGTCCTATTTTTCAATTTTTTGTCCTTTCAATACCCTGCCACTTTTGGTATGTTAAATTCTCAAATTTGTAAAGGAACGATTTTAATTTTATTTACAATTTTCTGTTTGTCTAATTTTTGTGAGCTAGCCTAAGTTTGCACTTATCAGATAATTAAAAATTAATTTTTAATAAAATTTGTTTAAACAATCTAAAATTCATTTTTATATTAAATTCTCTCCATTTCACCACACCTACAAATTTTAATAAGAAAACTTCTGTTAGGGTTAGTACTACAACCAAAAATAAAATAATATATAAAAGGAAAGTATAAAGTGATGATTTTTTGGTAGCAGCATTTATTATTTAAAACAATAAAGTGATAATTTAAGCCTTTTGCTGCAAATAATGTATTTAATGAAAATATTTTCGACTATAAGATAGTCCTTGTCAATCAATCTCCAAGCCTTTTATAGTCGAAATTTTGACAATAGAATCTAATTATTCAATTAAAAAATATTTTACAAAATTTTTTTTCATGTTCTTTTCCCCTAACACATGAAAATTATTTGTTTGTATTCATGAATAAATTAAAAGTTTCATAGAAATTATGCAACAAATTTTCTTTTATTATAAATTAACAAAAGAACAAAAATTATAATTTTATTTCACTTGACAATATTTTAGGTCAATTTAATCTTGACTTTATATTTCAATGCATATATAATTAGGATTTGTTTTAATTTGATAAGAAATGATTTTAATTTTTTTACTATTTCATCTATTCATTATCCGCAGGGGACAAATGCTATCAAGAACGCTGTGCGAGCAAATTTATCTTTAAATGTGCCCTTTGCTTGCCAGAATCGTGCAGTTTTAAAAGGAGTGTTACTTCTTGCATCAAGTAAGTTAATTATATTAATTAACTTAATAATTATTTAAAAATGTATTATTTTATTATTTTATTATTTTATATTATTTTATTAATTTATTATTATTATTATTATTATTATTATTATTATTATTATTATTATTATTATTATTATTATTATTATTATTATTGTAGTAAAAAAACTTTTTCACTACTGATTTCTTTTCCATTGGCATTGTATTTATTAAAAAGCTTGACTATGTATCAGTAAATATATCGATGTGTTTTTTATATTAAATCTCAAAAATGGGTTAGTTAATATTTTAAAAAAAACTAAAACTTTATAAATTTAAAATTAAAATGAATTGAATAGAATATAAAATGATGAAAATTGAATTTAGAAGTAAATATATTTTGACGCTGTCATATAAAGCTAAAAATATTTTTTTAATATTTAAATTATATGTATATATTGTATATATTGGAATCTCCATGAACTTTGTGATAAAAATAAAATATTACTTTATTCAAGTTAATATTTATTAATGAACTTTTTAAATACAAGGAGTACAGAAAGAAACAATAACTCTAATAATAAATAAATAAATATATAAGCCTGCTCTTCAAGTTCCATTCAATTGAATTATCTAATATATAAAGATGAAAGTTTGTTTGTTTGTTACCCATAGAATTCCCCACCGTTGGACCTAGGGTGCTGAAATTTTGCATGTGACCCTCATTTGACTTGGGACAGGTCATAGGCTATGTTTCAACCCCAGGTGACCACCGCTAGGGTACCCTAACCCTACTCAGGATCACCTTTATTTACCACAGTAGACACGCATTAACATTTTTCAAATTTTTAAAGTGCTATTTTACATAGTTTTAAATTCTGAAAATTGCATCAGAAGTCGGCTTCCCATCGTAAAATGTGGTCCCCAAAAGCAACTTCCGAGATTTTTTTAATCAAATTTTAATGTATTTTTTAAATTATTTTTTTTAAATGAATGAATTGAAATAAATTTCTTTATTTTGAATCAGTTTACTATTTTTTAAATCGTGCAACGCCGGGTACCCCAGCTGGTTAATTATAAAACAACTTTAAATTTAATTCAAAAACTTGCTGTTGTTGTAATCTTTGCAATTGAATATAAGTATTTTCTATTTGCAGCGAAATATTACAACATCAGCTACGTTTCGGATAAAATTGAAAAGAATTATTTTGTAATCGAAAATTGTCATTGGATAAAACTCACAGCAACAGCTCACAATTATTACTTATTTATATCATTTACATTATGTTGCTACCATTAATATTTTTTATTATTATTACTGTAATTTCGAGGAATTTTCAGACTTTTAAACAATCTCTTCAAGTGCAACATTGATAAATGCTTGCGTAAAGGTAACGAGAGCAATTGTCAGAATTGCATGTCCAAGATCTGTGCAAAGTACCAAAAATGCACTATTAGATTCATTTGCCTGTACAATCAGGATACCATGCATAGCCTTTCTCCGTGATAAAAATACAAGATGAACCGAATTTCTTGAGGTGGTACTTTCACAACAAGTCATTTTTGTGATAAAAAACATTTTTAAATAAAATTTTCAATTGTATTTTTAAATTGAAATTAGTTTTAAATAACTTTTTTTGAAAGATTTTTGAGGTTGAATTTGTCATTGCTGAATTTAATCATATTCTTAGTTATCAAAAAGGGGGAGGGCGACGAAAAAAAACATGATAAAAGACATGTTTGAATTTTTAAAATATTTTATTGTTACTGATATAGGAAACCTTTGAATAATTCTCCATGATTTTATTAAAAAGAGAGCTTGAAGACTGTAAATCAGTAAATCAGAAAATTCACTTGAAAAAGGCAGTGCCGAAAATTCGTGAGTATCAACAAACATCGATATATTACTGATTTATAGTCTTCAAGCTCTTTTTAATAAATTCAATGGAAAAAATAATAAGTGGTGAAATTGGAAAAAAAGGTTCTTATAATTCTCCATGATTTAGCTACATTATTTGAAAGGTCTCGAACATTTTATGGTCGATTCTATAAAATTATTATTTTATTTTTTTATTTATTTGGTTTTTTATTATTTTACTGTTTCAATTTAATTAAATGGGAGTATGTAGATGTTAGCGCTCTACGTAAATTTCCTTGCCTGTGGTAATTTAATCCGGATTACTTAATTTAATTAAAAATAATCCGTTAAATAATATTTTATTACTTTTTATTGCACTTTAGTGAAAGCGAATTTTTGAAATTAATTTTTTTATGTAAATTTTTGTGAAAATGTTTCAAATGAATAATAATAATAATAATAATAATAATAATAATAATAATAATAATAATAATAATAATAATAATAATAATAATAATAATAATAATAATAATAATAATAATAATAATAATAATAATAATAAATCAAATAATCAGGTACCGATAACCAAGTACCAGCAACTAGATAGCAACTACCATATGCTTAGAGTCTGGTACCAACAGTGACGGAATAAACATTGAGGGGGCCATGTGCGACTGTGCTGAAAAAAATATCTGGTGCCCCTATTGCCAGGCATTACTTTATCTCAAAATTAAACCTTTGAAAACTACATTTTTAAAGAGTCTTTCCTATAGGATTTATTCAAATTTGTGATCAATAGAATAATCTGAATAAATGTATAATGAACAAAGAAATGAGAAAAATATTTATTTAGAATGATTGATCATTGATAAAATAAATTAACTAAAAGATGAATTATTTATTAAATTCAACCGCTTCTTCGGTCTTCTTGGGTGTTAATGTTAGTATAGCGTATCCATCACAATGACCATACTTATTGATATTCGTGATATAAAACTTATATAGCGTTATTTATTAGATGTTAATTTTTCGACGCTTTGCTAAAATGAAATCCTAGATAATGTCATCAAAATCAATTTTTTGTAGGTTCACTTTCAATTGACATTAAAGACAAGCCGTTCTTGCAGCATGCATGTTCTGAGTTCATTTTGGTAAGTTCAACTCGGTACCAACTATTAAATACCAACATCTTGTTACAAACAACCAGATACCAACAACTAGGTACTAACTTGTTAATAACAAACTAACACATAAAAAGAATACCAAAAAATCACATAAAGAAAACACACAAATTTAATTATAAAATTTATTAATAAAATTTTCAATTTCTTTATTTGATTCTTCGTTGTCATAATCTCCGAAAGTTTTTATTTGCCCCTACCCAAACCGTTTTATCATTTTTATTATTTAAAATAGTATTTTTGAATTTTTGAAACTATAAAGTTGATGATTTTTTGTCGCTATTTTAAAATGCGCTACTGTGAAAGTCAAATTTTAATAAGATTTATGATTTAATTTGGTATCTTTTACAGACACCTCTTTAGCTTTAAGCATTTTGATTTACTCTGTGTTCAGTTTTTATACTTTTCCATCTGATGTCACTTATTGATAATTCATTCCCTTTTCAACCTGTTCCATTGGCCTTCTGTAACCACTGACAGCTTTTTTTATTTTTGACAATCTCATCTCTCGGATTTTCCCATGCATTTTATCTTCTCTATCTCGAGTAGGCCATCGGGATAACAAGATAATCTAAATTTTGTTTTACTTTATGTTTTGATTCTTTTGCACTTGTACATTTTAATTAAGAATGACCTTTTATTTAATTGTCTGTGTTTATTGATTTTCTTCTGTTCCCTTCCCATTTTTCAATATCTCTCTTCTACTCCTATTTCACTGAGTTCCAGAAGAATCCTCCATTCATTTATCATCGTTTCCAGACAATCATTTTACGCCTTTAATAATTATTTTTATTTTATAATTTAGGTATCCTGGACAAAATATTTTTGCGGAGTTTTTGGAATACATTTTTCCACTTGAATTAAAAAATAATCCACAGAAATTACTCGAAAATGAAAACTTGCAATTGTTTTGGCTATTACATTTCTAGAAGATCATTAGGTATTCCCCGTGGTCATTAGGCTACCTCATTTACTGGCCCTCGAATTAATCTTATTGGGGCAGTATAGAAAACCTTAGCTTGTGGATATAGGTCTCTGCTTGGCCTCTGGGCGTACTCAGTTCCTCCTATACTAGATGTATTTAGAAAAGCTTATTTGAACATTTGAAAATAAATTATTTATTCAAAATTTATAGACAAATAGAAATATTTCATAGCTCTTCAAAGTCTCGGTTTAGTTTGTTTGACCTCCGGTTTCTTCGACGAGCTTTGATGACAAATATAGTCACCATGATAATTATTATAATTGACCCGAATATGACAGGCAAAATGATTATTAATAATTTTATATCCTTTTCAATATTTGGTTTAATATCCCTTGTCACGCATTTGCTGGCACAGTTGACGGCCTTAGGGAGGTCAATGTCTTGCATACTGCAAATAAACTGACATCGGCATTTACTTGCCCATGGACAGGTCAAATTATAATGATCTTGCCCTGATAGATGGTAATTGAAAAATAAATCAAAATATATAGAATTCTCCTGTCCAAAGTCCTTTAGTAATTTGTTCAAATTTTCAGCAGTGAGGCCATTTATTAGTGACTTTGAGTTGTATTCTATGGACCAGGATAGATCCACACCTTTTGAACTGGTCGTCGCAATTGGAATCTTTGTATGGTACTGATGATAATAACTTTCGGAATTTGAGTTATTCCAATAATATAGTCTAATGGAAGGATTGATGGATCCAATTCCTCGGAGATTAAACGGCGTTATTGAAGGAGAATGAAAAATTGGTATAATAGGTTTGTCTACAAAGATTATGGCCATCATTATCATATATAAAACAATAATCCTTACTATCAGAACTCAGCACCAATTTAAATGCATCTGTATGCTGATGCGCAAAGAACCCCGCTTCAATAACATCAACATACTTTTGCATAATCCGTAAAAGCTTTTCGTTGTACTGTGAATGAAGATGTTCGATAATAAAGGTGCTGTGTTCCAGGATGCCAGGTGGCGCATGACCAACTAAAAATGCCTGGGAAAAAGCTAAGCGTTAAATTTATTTTGTGTTGGTAAAAATATAATTGTATTTATTAAAACTTGACTATGAATCAGTAAAGATATCGATGATATTTTTATACTCACGAATAAAGTTAATCTGTGCTGGGTTTCGATTCATTTGTTTAGATAAGAACACGAGGAGTCAGAGAAAACCGACTTGCAAAATAAAAACCCAACACTTTCACAAAAAAGTATTACGTAAACCAGCATAAATACCATGTATTCCCAATGGAGTACTTCAGTATTACAATGTAATAACAGTGCAATAATAAATATATTTTATTACAGAAATGATCTGTTTTGCGAGAAAAGGATTTGTATCATTAGCCAGTTCAATGGGTTTAATTGAAATTGCTAGGGATCAAATAATCTTCCTGGTGAAACCCCCATGAATGTTCATAGATAGGGTTGCCAGGTGAAACCTTAAAGAATACCGAACAAAATTTTAAAATAAACCTTAGACAATGCTATTTCTAATTTTTCCCACTGGACAAGTAGTTGAATTAACGGACTGTCCGGTTCAAAACCGGATAACTGGCAACCGTATTCATAGAATGTCATTTATCATTGGAGTTATATTATCTCACAGGGCCATCCAAACTATTCCGGATCCATTAGAGATGTTCTGTCCCTTTTGAATCCATGGAACCATTTTATTATTAGAAACCCTTTGAAGAATTTGTTCATCATGAACCGCATCGAATTCAAATGAACATTTTATTTAATATTATCCTTTAGTAACCAGAATTATTTGTTGCATAATTATCAATGGCGCTTTATTAGCCATGCAAATATACAGTACTGCCTCTAATTATTGCACTCGTCCAAAAAAAAAAGAAAAAAAATGAAAGCAATAAAAGTCAAGGTACTTCCGTGTTATCTTACCCCCAAAAATTAAATTATAAAATACAATTAAAATAACAATATAAAAAATGAGAGAATACATTATTGATGACGTTATTGAACATTATTGAACATGAATTTATTAAGGCTATCTGTGATTTATGTGATTATGTGATTATGTGAGTTTATGTGGCGCAAACGTGTTCTAAGCAGCAGTGCCGATGTGTTCAACACTATTCTCAACGACATTGTGGTTGTCTGGCCACCTGGATGACCATTTACAAACTCTTTACAAACATTTGCTGAGTTTGTAACTGTGATTTAGAAAATAAATATAATAATTATATGTTCTTTTTTAATTTAATTTTTGGGGGTAAGATAACACGGAAGTACCAAAGTCAATATATAAATTTGAAACAAACAATTTATAAAACCAAGTACAAGAATAAAAATTTTGAGTAAATTATATTAAACTAGGTCAAAAGGTTGCCTACACTACTGACATACATTATTATATTTCAGCCATTTAAACATACTGCCTAATTTAATGAAATTACCACCAGAGGAAATAGATTTTCCAGAAATGAAATAATTAGCCATCAAATTTATGGTTTGTCTCAAAAATGTGAATTTACCTCCAATTTTTATTAGAAAGCCAGCTATTAACTTTATTAGATACCAAATATAATGAAAAAACTGTCTCATTAAACATAACCCCCATTTTATTACAAAGCCACTTAGGAAGAATCAAAAGCGTGTAATAATGATCAAACAGATCAAACCTTTGTTAGTGTACGCAGGGCCGTCATGACCCAGGCCGGGCCCCCGATGCAATTACAAACTGATATATTTTTTAAAAAAACATTTGCTTTAGTTATCCTATTTATTACACATGATACATATCAACTTAAAATACCACAAACTTAGATTTTTAAAATTATTTAATTATATAAAAATGCCAAATATGATTATATCGCGGGCCTTGATGATTTGCATTGCCTGTAGCGCCCTCTTATCAGTGATGAGTGTACGAATGAATTAGAGACGCAATTTTTCAACAGACTGTTCTTTTGCATTATACTTACTGTATGAATGAGACATTCAACTGACCTGTGCATATATCAATGGAAACCATTCGAACTTTTAATTCGTGTTTGAGTCGTTGAATAGGATATAAAGAATGCAATTCAGAAAGAATTTCGTCCTACAGTGTCAGTTGCAGATGCATTTAGAGCCATAATTAATAGTGTTACAGCCGTATATCCCTATGAAACCATCAGAATTTATTGTTCAGCTTACTACAAAAGGGCTTATGAGAAGAAACTGACTCTCATCAATGACAAGGAGAAGAAAGCATCATTCAACAAATACATACAACAAATATAATTAGTTAAGTACTTCTAGGAATTCAAAAACCCATTCGAAGAAGAAAAGGTCTATAATAGATTGCTACTTGTTGACTATTTTACATCCGAGTGGATCGATAAAAAGGGTAAAAAGTACGAAGGGTGAGCTCCAACAATTTATACATGTAGCTGAAGGCTTTGTTAGGAATTGGTCAGAAAAACGGAAGCCAGAAAGCAGAAATGCAATTATTTTCCCTTACCATATTATAATAATAACAAAGACATACAATTCTATCCAAGAGAAAAGGACCACTATTTCCAAAAAATCAAGAAACTCCACTTCATGCTATGGGTCTGTTAAAGGATGCTAACAAGTTACGGACAAAATGATTACTATATACATTAATAAGTATACGAATACCAGTAAACGTGCATTTCATAAGCCTTACTGCAATATGGACATAACAATGATTGAAGAAGACTGGAATTAGTTATTCTGAAGAGTCATTTTTATCTTCAAAATCATCCTTATTATGGCCGTAGGTTACTTCGCATTCTAACAATCTTGCATTATTGTTTTATCCAGTTGATAAATATTAAAAAGTAACCTTTTCTTGGTCTTTTCTGAATGTCTTTAATTTTTCTTCAAGCCAAATAAACTGATTCTCTGGATCTGTCAAGGTCCGAACATAATTATTGCGACCATACCATAACATAGTATTTAATGCAACAATATTTATATTCCCACCTTTTGATTTGACTTTGATCGAATAAAAGCAACCTGTTTACAGCAATAACCATGATAATAATAATAATAATAATAATAATAAAATAAACAGTACAAGCTTTGTGATACCCAGTGCAAATCCCAATAGTAGACTAGTTTCGAGCTTTTGGCTCTCATCAGTACTATGCGGGAGACACGAAGATTTCTCTTCGCGCCAGGTAAGTATACAATATTGTTGATTCAACTCTATTGCATACTTTCCCCGGTACACTGGAAATCACATCGCTTGAAAAATAGCTTGGTCACAGAAAAAAATCTGTAAACTTGTAAACATGGCGTATGAAAAATCATAATCACCTCTGCGGACTAAAAAATTAGTCGATACACAGAAACTGTTTACAAGTGCATCCGATTACCTTTAGCATTTTTGACTTTCAAAGTAATGGTGTAAAATATTTTTGTCGGATGTCTCACTTGAATAAAATAAACAGTACAAGCTTTGTGATACCCAGTGCAAATCCCAATAGTAGACTAGTTTCGAGCTTTTGGCTCTCATCAGTACTATGCGGGAGAACACGAAGATTTCTCTTCGCGCCAGGTAAGTATAAGTAT